>BPLR01017496.1:0-45600 GCA_021605095.1 Caerostris extrusa
GCTGGAGTTATACAGTGACTCCTCTTTTGATGAAAGATACTAATAGTTCAATCCCCATTTTTGTTAATAGAATATGTGACCAATGTGTTCACTTTAAAAAAATCCATCAAGAGGAGGGAGGTCAGCTTCCCTCCCTTCTCCATGGAGTGGACACTTCTTCATCCCTTTTGATCTATCACCAATCACGATGCAGAAACTCATGACGTAGTCCATATCCCATCTGTAATTGTTTCGAGAATCTGTAATTGTTTCGAGTTCGTGAACAATGAAAATCATTTAATGTCATGATGTTTCATTATCCATGACACTGATTATCTGCTATCAAATTTGAGTGACATGTTGTTCTCATTTGAACAAAACACTAATTGTAAGCAGTTTAAATATCCACGACTCTGTTTATCTTCCGTCAGATTTAAATGATAAGTTATTTTATGCTCCTTAAAGAAGATGAGGCCAAAAAGATTTAAGGCCAACAAGTAAAAATATAATGAAAAATGTTTATTATGAACTAAAGATCATTCTAAATCACCCTCATTCACTTCATCTTTAAAAACTAATATTAAATCACCATTTCTTTTCTAACAGAATTGTTCTTTTTTTCTTTCAACATTCTAAATGTCTTAATTCAAATGAAATATTTCATTTTCATCTTGGGATTAATGTTAACAAGTTTTCTTGATTGAAAACTTAAAAAATCAATTTAAATATAGCAAATGAAAAAATTAGTGTTTTAACCATTGATAAGTTGACAATAAACTAAATATATTTGCTGAATTCTAAGGTGAAGGAACTTTCCTCGTTAAATAAAAAAAAAAAATCAAGTAACCGGATAAAATTAGATTTTTGCATTTCAGTTTTTATTTGATTGACATCATGATAATTAGAACATTTTTACATTGCTTACAATGTTTTTTGAAAGTGGCACTTTGTTGAGGAAGTTGATAAAAGTGTAAAACAGTATCGATTGTACAATTTAACCGGATCTCTCAAAATAATGCGGGGTTAATTTAAAAGATGCGTTTTCTTTTTCCACCAAACTTGATTGATCTCCTAAAAATAATAAATGCAATCATCCTTTATTTTGAGACTTCCAAGTCTTTGGAGAATGAGGGAGACAGTTTATCATTAATGACATTTATTTGGCTTGAAAGGCTTAAACTCATTTTTTGTTTTTTCATGAAAATCTCCAATTTAAACTCACCTGAAGAATATTCAAATATTTTACAATTATATGACAAATCACCTGATTATCTTAAGAATATCCCATACTTATTTCAAAATATGAATGTAAAAAAAATGCAAGACAGTTATCTTTTTAAAAAGATGTTTAATAATAATAATAACATAGAAATGTTTAAATTGATAATTGCAATTGGAAGGATATTTTGGACCATTTAATTTGTCTTAATTAGATTTATTTAATTATTAACTCTTAAAACTAGATAATTTCATATGGATTAATATTCTTTAAATATATTTAGTATAATATTAATAGTAATAGTCGAAAATATTAATTTTCCTTTTTATTTGCGTTTATTAGATGCTGACATAATTAACTATAATTTAAATAAGACAATATTACCATCATCAAGAAGAATTTTTCTAAAGATATTATGATTTTAATAATTTATGTAGTACATTAACTGCATTAATATTTGTTTACATTATTGAAATTAATGTTTTAATGAAGTAATGCAATTTGAAGTTTGCAATTAATATAATTAATCCTATGTTCAACTGTTTAACTTTTCTTTTAGATAATCTCTATATTTATTACATTAAATCAATCCAAAATTTTGGTTTAATGAATTGTTATAAATACTTAACATGAATTTCCTTTTCACTTTACTAATAACAATAATATTGATCTTTTTTTATTCGAATCTTAATCCAAATTAATGATTGCATATTTAAACCCATTTTCAGCTAATCTTTAAAAATGTTGATAATACAATAGATGCATTGACATTTTTTATTGTTATTATCAACATCAACTATAATATTACTTTTACTTCAGAAATTAAGTCCTAATAATAAAAATAACGTCTATATATTACATAATGTTTATAATGTCTCTAAAATTTTGATCCATAATATATTATATATTTGATTTTATATTATTATTAGATATAATATATTTGATCCATGCATAGCATTCATATGAAATATCATATTACTCCAAAACTCTATTCCATCCAAAAACAATTTCTTTCTGGGAAATTAAAAGGCGTAAAAGGTTTTTATTATTAGTATCTTGTAATAAAAAGTATATTTAATAGTTTAATCCTGTATATTTAACTTTTATTGTATGTTTCTAAGTGAATCTTAATTATTGCTTATTACCAAAATAGCGGAAATACAAGTGATTCAGGAGAAACTATTGAAATGAAGACATTGGCATCAGGTGATACTGAACTAGTGGAACAAAATCGAAACTACAACTAGAAGGAGAAATGTCTCGTTTAAAACTTTAATACAGTGAGTACCATTAAGAAATTTAGAGAAATGTTGCATTTATATTCATTCATCGTTAACAAAATTAATTAAACTAACTGCATTTATTAAAATAATAATAATAAATAAGTAACTAGTAATAGTATATAAATAGAATGTATTTTAGATACAATTTTCAATGAACTATTTCTCCTTTTAAAAATAATTTTCTAAAATCATTTCTTTTATTTTTACTTTTTAAGCAAGCGAGATTATTTAAACATTTTTAAAATATCCCTTAAATCCTGAATTTCTCATTATAAATATTTATTATTATTCCATTCCACTTTATTTGTGAACTTCATACATCAATTCTCCACTTCATTTGTTAACTTCATACAACAATTACAAAAATGTTTCATATTAATTGCATTCATTTTTTCGTAAATTTTACACAATATATTAAATAATTTATGCAAAATCCATATTTAAAAGTTAACAGGTTTACAATATGTTTTCGATAGTGGGACAATTAATTAATATTAAGTTAATATTAAGTTATGCTTTTCTTAATTTCAGGAAAATACAGTTCAAAAGAAGATTCAACATCAAGCGTTAAAAGTAAGTTTTCGTTTTATAAATGTTTTAAAATGTTTAAAAATAAGAGAAAATTTTCAAAATAAAAAATCAAAATATTTCTTATTATATTATTTAAGATGTAAAAGGCGGCTACAGTATTATTTTAAAAATGCATGAGGATATCTTATCAAATACCCTTAAAATATTGGTTTCATTGAACTTCAAATTTTTTACTAATTTTAATTTTCAGAATCAATTTATAAAAATGTTTTTCATAACGTATTCTCTTTTTAATCAATTCTATCATAATTTTTCCTATCTAGTTCAATACTTCATGCAGGATATATATTTATTTATTTATTTATTACTTAAAACTCATATTATATTAAAAGCATTATCGTTATTAAGATATTATCGTATCAAATTTTTTATTTATTATTTATTTATTTTTTTAATTTTTGTACTTTTAATATTATAAACAGTTCTTTAAAATTCTGTTTCTTTGATGTTGTTGTTTTTAAATAAAAATTAAATGCTTCGTATTTTTTCTAGTCCATTGTTACAAACAATCGAAAGAGAAATTAAAATTCACAGAAAATTTTGTGAATTATACGTATTGACCTTTATCATGGAATAAGCACAGAAAAAAATTAAAAGTTAAGTTTCTGGTTTTTAAGGCTTTGGTTAAATTTTCGTTTACTTTTAATTTCAGCATTCACAGAGAGATTAAGCAGTTTCCGTAAAACAGAGAAAACTTACGTTGAATCTTCATCAGTTTCTACTGATGACAGTGCTGACTCATCCACTCCATTGAACAAGAGCTTGCCCTTACTTCAGAGAGTCCGGCTTTTCGGGGCACAAGAGAAGAAATCTGAAATGTTGGCTCTTTCCGCCCAAGCAAAACTGGTAATTACTATCTTGTATTTTAAGATAATGTAGCTGAAAAAGAAGACAATCTATGGGGATGCCTCCATCGGTCTCCGATGGGTGGTAGGAGGAAATAAAAATACCTCCCACCGACCAACAGGTAGAAGTGTCAACCTTCCGAGGCCCTGGCAACCTTTTTTCCCTGGTTTATGAAATATCGAATTCTAGTCTTGATGCTACTGCGTCCGAGGTAGCCGACGCGACGCGACCTGCAGTCAGGGGACACGTCGACAAATATGCTACGAGGACAATCCCAAGAAGCCAGGGACAATGATCAACCCAGAACTACCATCACACTTGCAGATGCTAACACAGTTGCCAAAAGCCGACTAATTCCACATAACTTTACGAAGCCACTAATCACGGACTTCAACTGCCTAGAAAGTTGACATCAGTTATCAGCAGACTCAGAACTAATCATTACAGAGGGATGAAGAATCTCCCAGACAAGACCAGGGGAATACATCCACCGCAAAAATTGCGCCAACGCTTTCTAGCACCTAAGCACATTCTAGAATGCCCAGCACTCACTCCCCATGTATTGAAATTGGGTATGGTGCCAATCGAGGCCAACTTAAAGAAGTCCTGTATAGTGAAGCGGCGCCGTTGCTAGCGGCCGCTATCGTGAAGACTTTTGACTTGATCTGACTTTAATAATAGTATTTAAACCCATGGCCATTATAACAACAACAAGAGAATATGGTGAAGATACAGCTTCATTCACACCTTTGGCCATTTCGTAAACCACCAAATTTGGCGCATTTTTTTAGACGTTTGTAGAGTTTCATCCAATTTTGGAATTTATAGAAATTTATGTAATAGGGAATTATTATTGGCGCATTATTAATATGTCACATGTTATGTCATTCCAAATGCTATTATCATCATGTAATTAAAAATTAGCAATTACCCTCATGTATTTTAGATAATGCGGTTGAAAACAAGGCAATCTATAGTAAGAAGAATATGGTGAAGGTAGAGTTTTATTCGTACCTTTGGCCATTTTGTAAACAAATTTGGCGCATTTTTAGCCATTTGTAGTGTTTATTCCCTTTTGTAATTTGTAGAAATTAGAGGTGATTATTATTGGCGTATTATTATTATGTCACATGTTATGTCATTCAAAATATTATTATCCTCATATAATTAAAAATTCGTAATTACCATTATGTATTTTTAGATAATGTGTGTGGCTGAAAATAAGACAATCTACAGTAAGAAAAATATGGGGAAGATACAGTTTTATTCACGCCTTTGGTCATTTTGTAAACACCAAATTTGGCCCATTTTTAGGCATTTGTAGAGTTTCATCCCATTTTGGAATTTGTAGAAATTGAAGGGGATTATTATTGCGCATTATTATTATGTCACATGTTATGTCGTTCAAAATGTTATATCCCTCTTCCTGTTAAATGTTATATCCTGCTATGTCATTAAAAATCATTGAGACTGATGAGATCTGACTTATGGTGATATCATAAATTGATTTCATTTTATTTAGCACTAAACCATGTAGGATTAAAAAAGAATAATATTTTTAGAAACTATATTATTTCAGTTTATTATAATAGTAACGTATATAAAAATCTAATATCCCATAAAATTTTTAAAATATTTTTAATTATTTTCAAGAAGCACAAACTAATTATAGTTACTATGTTTATTGTGCTTAATTGAAATTATACTTAAATTAAATCATTAAAAGGCAATAAGATGGTAGAAGAATATTTACAATAAAATAAAAAATATTTCATTGCAAATATTGCAAATTTTTGTTATGTTTTTAATTACATAGTACTTTTAAATAAATGCATTAGTAAATCTATGTCTGATTTGCTGTTAACACAGTGAAACTAACAGTACAGAGCAAATTTTACAATTTCCAAATATTTCTTGAATTCTGCCCAATTTTGTTTGAATATTATTTTTGATCATGAAACAATTAAGAGAAAAAAAGCATATAATAAAAAAATTAAATTCAATTCCAACTTAGAGCCATACAACAAAATATAACTGATATAACTTTTAGAACTATAAACAATTATTTTTTTTTTTCTATAATTTTTTATTCCATGCTGTTTAAGCTCAAAATCATTTATTTCTTACTGAACTCATGTGATCGTTTTTAATTGTATAGGATTATTAAAAGTGCGCAGCAATCTCAAGATGTTGAAGACAGAAAATCAATATCGCCCAAGAGTGAACATGAGCTTAATGCAAAACAGGAACCACAGGTAAGAAATCTCAAGTAAATATTTGAAACATATTATTTAAGTTTTTAATGTGTAGTGGACAATATAAAGTACGGTACTCTTTTAATACAAGCTAAAAAGAAAGGGATTGTTCTAGCGTTCCTGTATGATGTGATTAGAAAATTATTTCAAAAATCTTATTTATAGCATGAAAATAATTATTTCATAAAAATTAATAGATAAAAAAGTTATTATTAATAAATAAAAATTCAACTTATCCTTTGACTTTACTGAAATGAATAGGATATGCTTAAAGAATCTATTAAACGACGTTTATTTCTGCAATAATAACTATATCTTTTTTAAAAGATATTTAGTTTAATTATAAGATATTTTCAATATTGAATGTGAAGCATTTTCACTAATTACCAATATGAGAGCTACTAATTTTAAGCCATAGCTCTAAATATAAATAAAATGAAAATAATTTCAAATTTTTTATCTATAGAAATATGATGATGATTTAACTACTATTGCTAACAAACTGAATTGAAATGATTCCACTATTTATAGTATTAAAAAAAGTAAAACAAAATAAGAGTTACAGTTTCTACAGGATCATCACTGGATTTAAATAAATCCACCTGCACAAATGATTTTAACTAAAGACACTGATCGTAATATTACTGACCAAAATCAAGAAATGGATTTTAGTTTTACCTCCTTTAAGTTGTGCATAAAATGAAAACATATTATGTCCATATTGTTTTAAATATGAATTATCAAAATAATATTGTTCAAAGGGATTGCATTGAAAACTTTTCAATGCAATCCCTTGTACAACGACCAAGGGAAGACCGAAAAAGAGATGGTTCGATTGTTTAGACTCTGATTTTAATGTTATTAAGATCAAAAACTGGAGGTCCACGGCCAAGAGGAGAACAACCTGACTGGATCTTTTAAAGAAGGCCAATGCCCACAATGGGTTGTCGAGCCAGTTATGATGATGATGATTGTTTTAAATAAAAAATGCATGCCCTTTCAAGCCATATTTAAAAAATCCTGATATCTTAACTTCCTGCTATCTTGGTTTTCATAAAATGCAGTAGGAATCGCTGGCATTGTAAGAAGCCCTATTATATAGTATTTCTTAATTGTTTGAACTGTTTTCAACATTTATTAATTGATAAATGTTTTTTTAATTTTGAATGAATTTTTAAAGCTATTTTTTTTTTTTTTTTCTCCTCCAGTCACCGTCTCCCAAATCTAAAAGCAACCCTTTCTCAATGTTAAGTTCTGTCCTTCCAAAGGGATCAATCTCCCCCAAATCGCCCAAAAGTCGCCCAAAAAGAAGTCTCTCCAGAAAGTAAGAAGTCCCCCGTGGCCTTGAAAGGACGCCTACCAGACACATCTTCAGAATTACCACTCCTCAAGAAGGTGCTTCTTCGAAAAGTAATGGACGACAAGAAAGCCGAGGAGTCTCAAGTGGAGAATCAAGTAGAGAACTTTTATTTTTCTTTTAACATTTGTTGATGTTAAGTGCCTTTTTATGCAGTTCTTACGTATACTTCAACTTAAATCACAAACCTCTTTTAAGCAATCGCTTGTAGCAAGGGATTACAATACTGGAATACCGAATACCGGTATTTTGAGCCATTTTCCAATTGTGCAATTTTGTAATACCGGTATTTACAAATTTAAATACCTTTTTTTGGTATTTACTAGAGATTTAGAATTCTTATCTGTGAAAGAATTCTTATCTGTGAAATTCTTATTCTTATCTGTCAATTCTTATTCAGAATTCTTATCTGAAAACTAGAAATTCTTATCTGTGAAAACAAGGTTGTAACTGTGAAAGTATTGTTATCTGTGAATTCTTATTCAGAATTCTTATCTGAAAAACTAGAAATTGTTATCTGTGAAAACAAGGTTGTAACTGTGAAATAATTGTTATCTGTGAATTCTTATTCAGGATTCTTATTTGAAAATTAGAAATTCTTATACGTGAAAACAAGGTTGTAGTTGTGAAGAAAGTGTGTAATATTTCGATATTTTTAAATTAGTGTGTTTGTTATTCCCATTGTATTTGCATATCATAATTTAGAGTTCAAAATATTTTCAGATTTTTTATAAATATATACTATAAATAATACCCCATCATAATGAATAACTTTAAAATATATCGTGCATTGCTAACAGTACCATCAACTAGCGTAGATGCTGAAAGAGCGTTTTCGGTAGCTGGTAATATTTTGCACAAAATTACGTTCCAGGCTTAATGATAGTACAATTGATGCATTATGTTTTTTAAGATCACATTTCAAATATGTGGTATTTACACTTTTGTGATTTAAATGAATAAGATGTTCCTTTTTATTTTTTTGTGATTCTTTATATACTGTTATAATTTATAGGTAACAAATTTTTTGTGATATTTACATTCTCTAATAAAACTGGCAAATAAAACAAAAACACCTATGTTTTAGAAAAGAAAGAAAATTATTTTTCTAAAATTTCTACTACCGGTATTAAAACCGGTATCCCGGTATTAAGATCTAAAAAAATACCGAATACCGGTATTGAACTTTGGCCCGATATTGCAATCCCTACTTGTAGCAATATTCGTTTGAATGCAATGCTTTTACAAGTTAATACTCTTTCAAATGATTTTGTTTTTATTATTTCTGTTCCTTTTTTTTTAAATTAATTTGTCATATTTTCTTTTATTTCCTTTAGTTTGGTGTGAGGACATCAACTTTCAGTATAAAAAAGAAAGTTTTATTTATAAAAATAAACACTTTATTTGCTATCTTTAATAACACTATGCTATCTTTAATATTCTATCTAGATATTTAAATGATTTTACGTTTGACTGTCTTTTATTGTAAATAATTGTTAATTCTAATAATTACGCATTTTTAATAATAATAACGTTAATTTTAGTTATTAATAATGTTAATTATTCTTAGAAGCAATTTCTCTCTCCTATTGATTTTATAATTTTTAATGCATATTTCATTTTATGAATGAATAATATACTGATACATAATGAATGAATATACCGTTTTACAAACATAGTTTCATGGGGTTTTTTCGTAGTCCATATCTACCATCGACA
This sequence comes from Caerostris extrusa, assembly GCA_021605095.1. NCBI lineage: Eukaryota > Metazoa > Arthropoda > Arachnida > Araneae > Araneidae > Caerostris > Caerostris extrusa. The sequence continues at coordinate 9,250 of BPLR01017496.1, forward strand.
CTGACTATTCTCTATTGTTTCGTAGAATTTAGGTCGAAATATTTTACATTCTGCCGCCGCTAGCGATTAATGAAGTGGTATATGGGGATGTGAAGCTTTGAGGACTATAATCCCCTAATCACTATATATATGAACAGTTAGTTTTTCCTTATTTTATTATGTCACTCTCCACAACGCTTTACGATCGTGTTAGACCGGGACCTACGGTTTAAAGTGGATTCCGAACCACTACAAACATCCATGGCACCGCCGGGACTCGAACCCGAAACCTGCGGTACCGAGCGCCAGAGCGCTAGTCATTCGGCCATTCAGGCCCCGCGATTAATGGTGTTCGACAGTCACTGCTAATTTTTTTCTTTTCAGTTTTTTTGTTTTTTAAATTTGTAAACATTTTTTTTTTACATAATCTTATAAAAGATTCCCAGAAAGATATAAAAGTACTCTAAAACTGGATACGTTGCGTGAAATTAGTGGTGTACACACTTAAATGTTGTAAACTTCGTCAAAAAACTTTAAGACTTCCTTTAATAAATAAAACAATTATGCGCATTCCTTGTTGTTTTTAATGAATTTTTAAAAGTGTAAATGTTCATTTTGCAGCAATGCTTCTTTGATTTAATTCTTTTTAATTTGTACTTAGAACAATTTTATAACATCTCTCATTTAATGGAGGAAAAAAAATTTAAATAAAAAAATAATTTAACTATTTAAAAAACATAATTTAAAGATGTTTAAAGTTCATGTAAAAGTGTGAAACAGAAGAATTATTTAGTCTACATTTTTAATAGAACTTTTGATTCAATTCGTAATAAAATATTAATTTTAAAACTTCGGAATTAAAGACTTAAAAGACCTTTTAAAATTAAGAAAAGGCATTTTTTGTTTATTAATCAAAGAGCTCCATTTTTAAATAATATTTAATAATTTTATAATAATACTGCATATCATTTATCCTTTTTTTCAATTCCTTCTATTAGCTCACACTCTCCCTATATATATCTTGTTCAAATTTTCAATCATTCATAAAATACTTTTTATTCATCCACTCAAGTTCAAATACATTTTTGAACTTGTAGTGGAAGAACACTACATATTAATACAGTTTTTCAAATATTAATTCAATAAATAAAATTAATTAATTAATTTTAATTTTTTTTTTTTAGATTTAAGTTGCATATATCTACCAATAGATGGCGACAGATAAACTTAAAAAATGAATGAAAATTATTTATAAAGCACTTTCTGCAATATAGTGAAAAAAAAAGTGGGAATTGACTTTAAAAAAAAAAAAAAAAAAATTATATTACTGGTTTTCGGTATTTTTGCTGACAAATAAATTTTTTACTATCAGAAATAAAGTGGAAAGGAATTTTATTGTTTCGTATGCAAATGAGGAGTGAAATATACGAATAAATTTTCTGTTATTGTTATGCGTGAATTGTTTAAAAATAAAAAAATCTTCTGGCATTTAAATTGATTTCCATTTCTCCTCTTTTTAGTTTAAATAACAAATTACAAGCTACTGTTTGTTAAGCTAATTTAGGTTATACTAGTCCCATAGAAATTATTTACTATTAAAACTATAAAGAAAAAAAAATACAATTAGGAGAAAATAAGAAGAAGAAAAAAAGACCATTTACATATCCATTGTCGCCACTTAACGTTTTGATAGAATAAAATTTATGATGATTTTGATTTGTATAGCTTAAATTAATTCAACTAGCAGTAATTAAAATTAATATTAAGCAAGTTACATCGAAGTTAATCATTTCAAATTAAAATTTTCAATTATTACAAAAAATAGTTTTATTCAGCCTCAATATTCATGTCGTTAAGACTATTATTTAATTTCTGTTAATTTTCATTAAATTATGACTGACGATCGATAAATTAAAATAAAACATAACTATTGATTTGTCGTTAAAAATAGCTTAAAAATACTGTTGTCGTGTTAACATAATAGAGAGTTTTTGCATACCATATTTTTATCGTCCGATATTTTTTCTCCCTAGCGCGCATGCTCATAGGAAACATTATTACAGATACGCATGCGCAATTTCCTATGAGCATGCGCGCTAGGGAGAAAAATATCGGACGATAAAAATATTACATGCAAAAACTCTCTATTGTCCAGTGTTAAATTTATTACTTACATTAAATTTTTATATTGTTATATCATATTTTATTTCTCTAGAATTGAATAAATTTGTAACGTGTTTTAATTTGTATTTGTAAAAAAATTAAATTAAATTGTCAATATATATTTGCCACTGGGGAAAGTAATAAAAATTCTTCGAACAAGTCGATCTGGGTGACGCAATTCACCAACTCCACCCTGTGGTGTCTTTAAGGGCCCTGTTATCTAATTGGCGTTCCTTCTCTCCAAATGATAATAAAAAAATGATATGTCACAATGATAGACACTTTAAAACTAATAAAAGCATAAGGGCCCTAAAGCGGATCTTTGCAGTATGCCGGGACATAAAATGTCATATCATACAACCAAATAGGGGAACCCTTCAAAAATATCTTGCATCTGCATGGACGGAAATTCAAATAGCTATTAAGACTTCCCAGCAGATTAAACGGGAAAGGAAAAAAAGAAGGGTTTTTGTGTTTCGGATAGGTAATCCAATAACAGGTGGGCTCGTAAGCTGACACATAGATGGCGCTACTAGTATTAAATCCATATGATTTTTAGTTAGCCCTAACCTTCAAAAGACACGTGTATAAATTCGACAGCTGTTGCACTATTAGTATGTGAGTTATAGCATTTTTAGTGAAGCAACTTTTGTTAGTTTGAAAAAATGGATAAAAAGGAATTTCGTGTGTTAATAAAGCATTGCTTTTGGGCGAAAAAAAAATACTATTGAAGCTAAGGCTTGGCTTGATAAACATTATTCGGACTTTGCACCAGGAAAATCAACCGTAGAGAAGTGGTTTGCTAAATTTAAACGAGGCGAAATGAGCACCGAGGACGATGCACGCAGTGGACGCCCCAAAGAGGCTGCTACCGACGAAAACATCAAAAAAGTCCACAAATAATTTCTGATAACCATAAAGTGAAGTTGATTGAGATAGCTGACACCCTAAAGATATCAAAGGAAAGTGTTGGACATATCGTGAATGAATATTTGGATATGCGAAAGCTCTGTTCAAAGTGGGTGCCGCGCGAGCTCACAATCGACCCAAATTTTTGCGTCGATATGTGATAATGGATGAAACACGAGTCCGTCATTTCACACCGGAGTCCAATCGACAGTCAGCCGAGTGGACTGCATTTGATGAACACTAAAAATGCTATAACTTCCCTAAAAAATGCTATAACTCACATACTAATAGTGCAACAGCTGTCAAATTTATACACGTGTCTTTTGAGGGTTAGGGCTAACTAAAAATATAATTTTAATACTAGTAGCGCCATCTATGTGTCAGCCTACGAACTGTTCAGCCCACCTGTTAATCACATGAAGAAGGAATTAAAAATTCAATCTTTCCGAATATGTAAAGCTATTTTGAAAATAAAAGTTAGAGAAAATAAATGAAATGCTCAAAAGTAAGAAATGAACAGAAAGATGGAGATGATTTAAAAAAGTGGGAAGTGTTATTTAAAACAGCTATAGAAAGGTAGTTGTTTCCGGTAAGAGCGGAAGAGGTCCATGGTGGAACATAGAATGGGGGCTGAGAATCTTCATCGACGTGATAGAGTTTCGTGCTAAAAAGAGCTGCTCATTTTTCGAAAGATTGTTTGTTGCCTTGCTGTCAAGTAATAGAAGAGTACACCTCCGGGTCAACCAGTCCCAATAGCTGACCCTCCGAAAATAAAAGTACTACATAGAGTTTATTGCCTGGTTGAAAATAGAGCATATTATCTGAATAACAACCTCAATGGAATGACCGAAAAAAAAAAATTATCTGTCGTAAATGTGAAAATTTGAGCTTGTTTGTAAAATAAATCCAAAATTATCAAATGAAAATAATAAGGATTAATTTTTAAATAATTTATAATATTTACATATATTGAAAAAATTAAATTGATCTTTGATTGCTATTGCAATGATGAAATTGTCTAGTAAATCGCAACATGTATACTTCATATTCATTCTCAAAATTTATTTGCTTGATGCCGATTGACGAATAATGTTTTTTCAGTAAGTCAGTAATTAGTAATGTCAGTTTTTTATTGTAAAATTATTCTTATCAGCCAATATTTTTCCCCAAATGAAATAGATTGAACAAGGAGCATCATCTGATGAGCAATTCGTAACCAATGAAGATTTCAGGAATGAAAACGGCGAAGCCTCTCAAGAAACAGTTTCGAACCGCGTCTACCTCGAACAGTTCTCACGCACCCTTGGCTTCAAGATGAGCGAGGAAGTGGCACCCACGCCAAAACCTCAACCCCGACCACGCCTCAACGCATCTTCACTGACGCCTTCACCTTCGAGTGAAAACGTCGTCTCTGCTGCAAGTTCGGAACAAAAACAAGAGGAATCAGAAGTAGAAGAAACTAAAACTGTTGTAAGAGAATTATTTATATCTTCTCTGAAAAATTTTAATAATTTTTATTCAATTCCTTCTATTAGCTCACACTCTCCCTATATATATCTTGTTCACATTTTCAATCGTTCATAAAATACTTTTTATTCATCCACTCAAGTTCAAATACATTTTTGAACTTGTAGTGGATGACACTTGGTGTTAATACAGTTTTTTCAAATATTAATTCAGTAATTAAATTTAATTAATTAATTTTAGTTTTTTTTAGATTTAAGTTGCATATGTCTACCAATAGATGGCGCCAGATAAACTTCAAAAAATGAATGAAAATTATTTATAAAGGACTCTCCGCAATATAATGAAAAAAAAAGTAGGAACTGATTTAAAAAAAAAAAGAAAATTTTTGTATTACTTGTTACTTTGTAGGAAGTAATCATGGTAACCTAAAAAGTAATGAAATGTGAATATGAATAAATAAAATAAATTTTTAATTACTTTTTATTTTTTTAATCTTTTCATTTTTATTCGAGTTTAATAGAAGTTAGAGAGTACAATAAAAGATAAAGCAATTTTTAAAAATATTTTATTAAATGTAAACTCACAAAATCAAACCGAACTATGTCGAATAAAATATTGATATTTTTCATCAGAATAGGAAGTATAATAAGCTTTTACGAATTTCTTAATAAAGCAAAATATTTATTTTATTAATCTTTTTTTTAAAGTTTCATTTATTTTAACAAAAATAAAATTTAAAACATAAACTTTAACTGAAATATTTTGAAAGATATGAATGTTAATCTATAAATATATAATTGTTTCTTCAAATAAATATTTATTACTTTAAAAATATACAGAGTTCTACACTAGTGGAATACATTACCGTTCAATTAAAATTGAGCGGTAATGTTTTTTATTATAGCTCTGCAATCAGACATCCTCAAACTCATGTATGCATGTTTTCACACTTATGGCCACTTCTTAATTAGATTCAATTGTTTGGGTTTTTTTAAATATTTACTATTTCAAAGGAGTTCTTTCTTATTAGTATAAATTTTATTATTGCCCCTGAATTTGGTGATTTAGCCAATGTTTTCCCTGGTTTAGTTTTATTCAAAAATTCATCGAAATATTGTAGTTGACCTGAGAGATGTATTTATTCAAAAGAGAAAAAGAAGATTACATTTTATTTTATAATTTGTTTACTTAATTTTTAGTGCAATATTTCTTAGTTTTAAAATTCTTTTATTATGACATTTACATTACATTTTATATTGCATTAATTTGGTTCAAATTAATGCAATGTAAAAATTACTAAAATATGAAATTTCAATTTCAATTACCTTTTCTATTAATTATAGTTTAAAATGGCATATTAAGCTTTCAGAAACGATTAAGCTCTATTTTTTTAGCCCTTCCCCTCTCATAAAACAGTGAACACTTTGAAAAAAAAAATTCAATCTGTATCTCACATACGGATTTTTTTTTCACGTTGTACAAATTTTAATGTGAAATTGTTTCATTCTAAATAAACTGTTTTTCATTGAAGATTAAAGAAAGAAAAAATGTCAGTTTTTTTAATTATTTTAATTAACTTGCTGTCAACTCTCATAAACACTTACCAGAAATTTACGATATGAATAAAATTTCTCTTGATACGTAACGGAAGTCATGACTCAATTTCGTGATGAAACAACAATTAATAAAAATGTATACCCCATTATGAGAAAAAAAAACTCTTATATTAGATTGACCTTGACAAAATATTTTTAAAAAAAAAAAAAAAAAACAGCTATATGAAAATAAAGTATAATGACAATTTGTGTAAATGTACATGAACAACACAGCAATAACATTTTTTTTTTACTAAAAGTACTTGATAATAGCTACTCAAGGAAAATAAAAGTGAAACTTGTTTCACCCTAAAAAAAAATTTCTCATATTAGATTAAGTTAATATAATTATAGATTATTAATATATTTATTAGATTAAGCTAATAATACTAACCTTGATATTATTCACTGTCTTATCGAAACCATTAAATGGACAATCATATGGAAATATATTAGAAAAACCTCTTTTATCAGATTGAATCTTGCTAACCTTGACATCTTTCATTAGTTTTACGAAAACATTTTTAAAAGAAACAGCTATATGAAAATAAAGCTTAATGTCAATTTGTGTAAATATACAAAAACAACATAGCAAATAACAATTTTTTTTTCTTTTTACAAAAAGTACTTGATAATAGCTACTCAAGGAAATAAAAGTGAAACTTGTTTCACCCTAAAAAAAAATTTTCTCATATTAGATTAAGCTAATATAATTATAGATTATTAATTTATTTATTAGATTAAGCTAATAATGCTAACCTTGATATTATTCACTGTCTTATCGAAACCATTAAATGGACAATCATGTGGAAATATATTAGAAAAACCTCTTTTATCAGATTGAATCTTGCTAACCTTGACATCTTTCATTAGTTTTACGAAAACATTTTTAAAAGAAACAGCTATATGAAAATAAAGCATAATGTCAATTTGTGTAAATATACAAAAACAACATAGCAAATAACAATTTTTTTTTTCTTTTTACAAAAAGTACTTGATAATAGCTACTCAAGAAAATAAAAGTGAAACTTGTTTCCCCTAAAAAATTTCTCATATTAGATTAATACTAAACCTTGATATTGATATTATTCATTGTTTTATCGTAACCATTAAGTGGACAATCATATGGAAATAAAAAATGTTATATATCATGTCAATATATGTACGTACAAGAGAACAACACAGCAATTAAAATAAACGTCAATAAAAACAACTTACTAGCAGCCCTTACAGAAAACCATAAACCTCAATGTACATTATACAAAACGCGAATGATAATAAAACCTTTCCAAACATAGTACAACCCTAACAGTTAGTGAATGATATATTTTCCAGAAATCGACTTCTCCACCCAAAGGCCGTCTGAGCCGCATGATGGCTGTGCGGGAGGACTCGGATGAAAACTCAGTTATGGCAGAGGACCCCTTCGTCAAGAGCACTGAGTGTCAAACCGAGGTAATTAATCTTTTGCAGATAAGTACTCCAGCTGACATTCATGACATTCTCGCTCTGGGCTTGCTATAAATTTTAGCTGCTAGTCAATATTTATAGATTTCAATCGATAAACTTTGGGTACGATGTTTGGTAAAGGCAAACAAGTTTCCATCTCAATAGTGTGGAAATAGGACAGTCTAGATAAGAAAAGATATTTATGGAATGTGATGATAACTGGCAATAGTGCTTAGTAAAAGTTAAATTTTTCCATTATAGTATAAAGCGATGTAGATTTAATGTCGATTTTTTTAATTGCTGATTATAGTATTTATTCAAAGTCATAGAATTTAATAAATTGACAATCTCCAATTTCGGATTTTCTGACGGTGTATATTGCAGTCACTGCTTCCAAAAGATTTGTGGACGATTGTGACATTATGTATAAGCCTTGCATATGCAGCCTTGATTTCAATCGATAAACATTGGGTAGGATGTTTGGTAAAGGCAAACAAGCTTCCATCTCAATAGTGTGGAAATAGGACAATCTAGATAAGAAAAGATATTTATGGAATGTGATGATAACTGGCAATAGTGCTTAATAAAAGTAAAATTTTACCATTATAGTAAAAAGCGATGTAAATTTAATGTCGATTTTTTTAATTGCTGAGGGTATTTATTCAAAGTCATAGAATTTAATAAATTGAACAATCTCCAATTTCGGATTATCTAATGGTATACGTTGCGGTTGACAATCTCCAATTTCGGATTCTCTGACTTTATATTGCAGTCACTGCTTCCAAAAGATTTGTGGACGATTGTGACATTATGTATAAGCCTTGCATATGCAGCCTTGATTTCAATCGATATACTTTGGGTAGGATGTTTAGTAAAGGCAAACAAGCTTCCATCTCAATAGTGTGGAAATGTCAGTCTAGATAAGAAAAGATATTTATTTCATATAATGACAACTGGCATTAGTGCTTAGTAAAAGTAAAATTTTACTAAAGCAATATAAATTTAATGTCGATTTTTTTAATTGCTGATGATAGTATTTATTCAAAGTCATAGAATTTAATATTTACAATCTCCAATAGTTCTCTGACTGGCAATGCAGTGCTTATTGTGACATTATGTATAAGCCTTGAAAAGCCTTGATTTCAAAGATATACTTTGGGTAGGATGTTTAGTAATAGCTCCATCTCAATAGTGTGGAAATAGGGCAGTCAGTCTAGATAAGAAAAGATATTTATTTCATATTACTGGCAATAGTGCTTAGTAAAGTAAAATTTCACCATTATAATAAGCAATGTAAATTTAATGTCGATTTTTTAATTGCTCATGATAGTATTTATTCAAAGTCATAGAATTTAATAATGATATAATCTCCAATTTTGGATTTTATGGCATGTTGCAATTGATGTTTCAGAAACTAAAAGATTTGGTGACGATTGTGATTGATATATTTGTACAGTATTATAATACTTATACATATTTTGCATTGAATTGCTGTTGTGAGTTTTTTAAATTTTTTTCTTACTAGGACAGTTGCCTCTGAACTGCCATCTTAAAGGCTGAAAAATTGAATTGTTTTTATCATTGTGAATTATTTTTAATTAAACTCATTTTCATAAAAATTAGCACATCAAGAAAAATTTGTCAAATCTGATTGAAATTTTACATGTGCTTATAAAGTTTTATAAATAGGGGATTATAAAAGGAAAGTAAAAAGAATCGTTTATTGCAGGAAGCAATTTTCTTTCTTCAAAAAGAAAAATCAATACAATGCTATTCGCGAAACAATGCGGTTGTGCACTGAAGCATATAGATTTCTTATGGTGGAATGTGACATCACATTAAATAAGTGCAGTAAACATATTTTCCAGTTCAATCAAATTCCTACCTTGTGCAACTTGCCGACCCAACTCAACTCACTAATTTTCACTAGGTGACAAATTCGGGTATAGGGAAAGCCAAGGAAATGTGTCAATATTGAGGAGGCAGCTCTGTGAAATCCTCGATGTGTGTGTTTGAGCATTATACTGTAAAATCCTGCCATGAAGCAACATATGGGACTGTCACGACCTTGCATCAGGTCTCCATGATCCAATGAAATATATCTAGAATTTCTATGCAAGGGCATCCCAAATAAGTACACCAGGTGTGGGAGAGATGCATCTTTTTAATGTGTAGGCATCATTGAAACTTTTACACGGATGACCCCCTTTTCCTCATATTCATGCGTGGTTATCATTAGATCCCAAACTGAATCGTGATTTGCCATTGAAGACATCCTTGTTTCCACTTCATCATAATATAATCCACCAAGCGACACACCACTCAAACTTTTGGCTGTAGTAGAGGGATGTAAAGGTCTCACTCATAATGGGAACCACGATAACAAATGATTGTCAATCAGTCACTTCGCAAAGGTACAAACAATCACAGGGCCCAGTGCAGATGAAACCACCTGCTTGTGGATGTCAGACAACGATGCAATCGATTATATGCAAGCTTTTAGGACGATAAGGTTGTTATTGGTCGTGTGAGAATGTTCTGAATGTCCCCCTTTGGGTGAACTGACTCGTCTACTAATCAAAACGTTCCTTACAGAATTGACAAAATGACCCAAACAGTTAACACAGTTAATATTTTGAATATTTTCATTTAATAATTCAGCATAAATAATGTTTTAGATTTTTACATCCTAAAGGCAGTACTCTCCGCTCTCCGTAGTAATAACGAATGCTGGCAATTTTCAATTAATATTAAAAATATCTTTGTTAATTGCTATCGATCAAAAATTTACAATAATTCTAGATGTTTAGGCTATTATTTTAATTTAAAGTTTTTACTTTTACCATGGATAATTTATTAGTTTTAAATTTCTGAAAACTTTGCACTTGGATCTTTATCATTGAAAATATTCATTTAATGAATTTTAAAATTCATTAAGTGGAATTTTTCAGATATGATAACCTCTCATTAATTAGGCACGTTCGGGACTACGGATTTGCCGAATTAGCGATTATTGAGGTAAATACAGTTTTAAAGGGCATATCCACAATAAAGCACTGTATATAAAAATTTAAACAATTTGTAATCCTAGAAAACAAGAAACTTTTATACTGAAATCAGTATTGACAGTTACGAGAAACATTGGGAGAAACTTCTAAAAGCATTGTGTCGCCCTCTGGTGGTCAAGATCAACAAATGCCTGAATTAATATGAAAAAAATACGAAAGCGAAAGTTCGATTGGTGCCGGATTATAGAATGTACCAACTATGGGATGCTGAAATAAAAATAGGTTATGGTGTATATATATATGTCAGCCCTTTAAAAAAATTTTCTTATGTTTCAGATAACTGGGTCTAATCTTGAACACTTGAATGCCACAGAAACAAACAAGAATGACTCAGAATCGGATATTGCGCTACGCAGCTATCTGACAAAAATGATTATAGATCTAGAGACTGTGATAAAGGCATACTCGGTGAGAATGAAGCATTATATTAATAAAATTTTAATTAACAAAGAATTATAAATTTGCAAGAAAAGAAATGCCCTTTCTTTTATTTATTTAATAAAAAAAATTTTACAAGATATGGCAAAAATGGATGAGAATATATTCATGTATCTATTTAGGAAACGATGATTAATCATAATATTTGCAACAACTTTACTGATTTAACACAAAAAAGGAAAAAAAAAGTTTATCCTGTGTGAACATGATATTGTCCTGGTTAGGGGTGCGTGACGTTATCCAAAAATGAGGGCTTCGCAAATAAAACTCCATTGCAAATTTTGGAAGAAAATGGCACTTTGAGTCCCTTAACTCTTGAAATGCTTCATGAATAACGTTAGTCTTCAGGAATTTTCTGGAGAATTTGGCTTTTGCTTGGAGTGTTTTGTAGTACGGTTTTGAAGCACTTTTCATGTTTTGGCTTGGGATTTTAAACATTTGTATATCCAATGGCTATATGTACTCGTAACGCGTTGATCAATTACTTCTTAAAGTTTCATATTTATCCTTTTGGCATTTTCGATGCCTATTGAGGTGTATAGCGTTTCTTATTGTATTTGGAATACTTCATTCTTCATTTATGCCTAGAATTTTCAAACGTTGATATATTCTTTTGGGTATTGTATGTGATAACGTTTCTTGTAGAATTTGGAAAACTTCATTCTTCATTTACGACTAAATTCTCAAACTTTGATATATTCTTTTGGCTGTTGAATTTGATAACTTTACTAGTAGAATGTGGAATACTTCATTCTTCATTCTTCGACTACATTTATTTTACTTTTGTATATGCTTTTCGATTCTTGAACAATTCATTCATGAAGTTCTTGATCTATTCAACATTGAATTCACGTGACCATTGAATTTGGCCATTCTTGCAGCATTCCAATCAATTTCTTCATATATCTCTGATATTATTAAACATTGGCATAATCACGAGTTTATGCATCCGTTCTCGAATGTTCACACATGATAAGTTGGCATTTGCCGAGCTGATTTCAGTTTTTATTTAGATTAAGACTGGCAACCCTACCCTTAAAAGAAACTTTTTTTTTTTGTCTTTTTTTAATTCAAGAATTATTCATCGATATATTTTATTTCATATTATAATAGTAATGTGTATATTATAATAATCAATTTAATATTGCCTATTTTAGCTGGAACAGCAACAAGATTTGCTGAAAGAAAATGCAATTCTAAAACAAAATCAAGACAACAAAGACACCGTAATAAAAAAATTATTGTCAAGAATGGAAGTAAGAAACGTAATCCTTTTTATTACTTTTTATTACATTGCAACATTTTTTTTCTTTAGAAATATTAAAACATTTGAAAAACACTATAATAGGAAAATGTATTTATTTCCTCAAATTCAATTTTTGGTTTCTGTAAAAATTGTTCTAAGTAAAAATTAATTAAAGGAAATGTTTTTACTTATTTCAGGAGACCCAGCCCTGGGAAACTTTTGATGAAGTGTCCAGCTTAGGAGCCTCCTCTATCTCAGTCTCAGAAATTAAAGACGAGATTTGCAGCAACAGAAAAGAAGTAAATTTCAGTATTTATCATGAAATATGTCTTGTAAAGTACCTGCCATCATATCATATCATATAAAAATAATGCCATATATAAATATATAAATTTGAATAACAATATTAACAATTATCATGTCGCTGTTTCTTTTAAAATTTTATCGGCCTCCTTTTACGCCGGCAAAGACTTGTAAAGTTTCCTTCTTCATTGGGGCAACAGCCCCACGGTGGGCCAAGGCCATCTGCCTACTGGCAGATTGAAAGTTTCCAACATATGGAAAAAAAAAGAGTAAAGATTTCATATCATACGGCTTCCTTTTTCCTGTCAGGTTTTCGGCCATGCATTAAATTGCACTCGTTAATATTACGTATTATATGTTTAAGTATTGTTTGATAACAACAATGCATATTTGTGCTAACTTTCAGAGTAGCATTTTCATTTTACGTGAAAACATGATGAACAAGCATATAGAAATGTTATCATCCACAATAATACAAATAGAAGGAAAATACATATTTTTCCTTCACTAATACAAAATCATCCAATGTTGAATAACTATTTTTTATTTAATTATATTATGAACAAATATACACTGGTGGACAAAATTAAGAGATGGAAGACATTTTCCCAAATATCTCAAAAATACTGAATATAAATAAATGAAATTTGGTATGGATATAGCTTATTCCATGATAATAAAGTATGCAAAACAAAATGAAAGTGCCATTCACTGGCATGACCTATTGCCAATAAATCCAATGTAGTCTGAACTTAAGGATAAAAAATGACAATAAAAGTGAGGCTTGTACAGTGTGTGTTGCCTCTAGTATGGTGTATGGTCACCCTGATAGACAGACAGCATGCACAACGAGTATGCATGCTGTTAATAAGGGAGTTAAGCAGGACTTGTGGAAGACCCTTCCATTCTTCCACCAGAGCAATTTTTAACTCTAGAATGATTCTGGGGGAGGTTGGCACATCGCAATAGCTCTCCCAAGAGCATCCTAAGCATGTTCAATAGGATTCAGGTCAAGGGATTTGGCTGGCTAATCCATTCGTTGAATATCCTCACTTTCCAGATACTCATCAACCATGAGAGCCCTATGTGGTCGCGCATTGTCGTCCATAAATGAACTCAGGCCAACAGCGCCCCTGAAAAGATGCACATAGGGCTCTAGGACCTCCTGCCTGTACCTCTGGGCATTCACGGAACCATTGTCAAACACAAGGAGCGGTGTGCGGGTATCTTGCATGATCCCCTGCCCAAACCATGACTCCTCCACCAGCATAATGGTCCCTTTCGATAATGTTGCTAGGATGGTATCGAGTTCCAGGTTCTCTCCATATCAATAACCGTCCAGAATCAGGTTGTAGACAGAATCTGGACTCATCGGTGAAAAGAACATTGGCCTATTGAAGCTGTGTTCAATTTTGATGTTGACTGCACCCTTCTACACGCTCTCTTTGTGAGAAGGGAGGGAGTGGATGCAAATAGCGGGCTTCCTGGCATACAGCCCTCTTTCATGGAGTCTCCTGGAAACTGTCTTACTCGAAATTGATGTTCCTGTAGCAGCCGCGAGGCCCCTAGACAATTAAGTGGCTGTAGCCGTCCTCTGGCGCTTAGCTGAAAGGAACAGATACCGGTCTTCATTGGCCGTTGTAGCCCTCGGGCGACCTTGTCCTGGTCTTCTGCATACTGTCCCACTAGTTTTAAATTGACTTCACAAATTGAAATGACGCTTGGTGTTATATCCACTTCCTAGCAACCTGAGCTTGGGACTGGCCTGCCTCAAGTCTACCCACAATTCTCCACCTCATACCTTCGTCTAAACGATGATGTTCACCATTTCACCTAAAAACCAGCAAGAAACAACAAGATTATTCAAAAAATGCACTAAAGTCTGCAACTGTGTTGAAGAGTGGAATGAGATGAACAGCTCGATGCGGACTTTTATACCTCCTGCTGGTTTAGCAACGCCCACAAGAATACGTAAACTTATCTCAGGACCAATAGCGCTACAGTGACCATATATGGCAATCAACTGTCCAGGTTTTGTGCGGTATTTTTAGAGAAATGTGCGAAAATGCTTTCCATCTCTTAATTTTGTCCACCAATGTATAAGAAGGCTAATACTCTTTTGCTCGATAATAAAAAGCAATCGTTACAAAACGAGTCATTTCATTCCCAATTTGCAACTATCTAGTAAGATATTGATTGCAATTAAAAATAAACACAGCTTTTTATTTTTTTCTCTTTCATTCTAACTATAAAATACTGAAAACTATTCATATTATTACTTATTCTTGCAGTCTGAAACTGAAGCCCCTCCTTCTGAAGAAGATGAAGACAGAGATCTTGAAGATGAGGAGATATTGGCATTGCAAGATAAATTGAGATTGCAGAGGAAATCTTGGCCAACTTCAGTAAGCATCCGTCGAAAACTTGAACCAAAAGCATGTCTCTAGACGACGAAACTCAGGTAATTCTTTATAGCTTATATTATTTCTTTTATAACTTTGAATATTTTTTATTTTCTTTTGTTTTTATCAAATGGTAGTGCCGTTAGAGAAGCACAATAAATTATAAAAAAGCAAATTATAAATTTTGATGAATGTAACGGGAAAATTTTTTAAAAATGCTGCAAAAATGAACAAATTTTTTATTTAATCCCACTTATTTGAAAGAAATAATAATAATAATTTTTGAGAAAAAAATAACGTTAATAATTTGCAATACTTCAAAATTCAGTAAACAATAGATTAATCAATTACTATATTATTCTTCAATCAAAATGAATGTAAATGAGTTAAAAATTATTATTTAGCAAATGAAAATTTGTAAAATGAAATTAAATTAACATTAAATTATATTAGTAACATTAAAAGTAGATTATTTTTTCAATTTCTTCTATTAGTTCACACTCTCCCTATATATATCTTGTTCAAATTTTCAATCGTTAATAAAATACTTTTTATTCTTGAACTTGTAGTGGATGACACTTGATGTTAATACAGTTTTTCAAATATTAATTCATTAATTAAATTTTAGATTTAAATTGCATATATCTACCAACAGATGGTGCCAGATAAACTTAAAAAAAATGAATGAAAATTATTTATAAAGGACTTTCTGCAATATAGCGAAAAAAGTAGGAATTGACTTCAAAAAAAAAAAAATTTTTTTTTATATTACTTGTTAATGAATATTTTATTCGCTTTAGAAAAATTTTCTTCCTGTAACTATGCCTCCCGTTACATGCATCTAAACCTTTAGGACTAAATTTCAAAGTTTTTTAACGCGTTTTTTTTTTTCCTTCTGTAAACCTTTCTTATTGTAGGATCCAGATGTTTCTGATCAAACAGAATTGTGGCGCTTGGAATTTCCTCCACCTCCACCAGATATGGAAGAAGCCCCATGGGTGGGCGTTGCGAAACCCATCTATCCTGTCGTAGCAGAAGGTTTGATAGAAGTAGTACATCCTCCTGAAGAAGAAAGTAAGTCGCCAGACAAAGACTCCACACAAAAAGGTGCTAATGATTGGGAAGTACAAATGTTAGTTCAGCAATTCGAAGAGAATGTTATCCTTCAGAAAGGGAGCACGCAGCAGACGCCACTCGGAGTGGTGAAGCTTTGACTTGGGACAAAGTACTTCACATGAGAAATTCCGTGCGGACAAAGAATAGTGCCTCAGAAAGTGGTGATACTCGCTCAGGGCGTAAATATAGTCTCATCGAAGAAAGTTCAACCAGATCAATTGGCGCCATGCACCAATGGGCTGCAGTTGGAGTCCCATCCAATGTACCCCAATCCACTTCGTACACGAGCTTAATGAATCCGGAAAATCGCCAAGATATGCTCATTTCTGAAACAAGAGGTAAAGTTGATCCCATGAATATCTCACAAAAGAACTTTGGGGTCCTCAGCATTCAAGCTCCACCAAGAGGCAGGAAGAGTAGCCTTCCTATACTTCCATCACCTAGCACAGTATGCAAAGCTCGATGGCTCAGTATGGAAGACGTCAAAAACAATAAACAAGAATATAATCACCAATCATCTATATCATCAAGTTGTTCTCAAGAAACGGTGGTTGAAATGGAAATAAAGCCTTCCTTTGTAGAAAGTATTCACTCAGGATAAATTAAAACTGAGCACTCGATCGCCATCCTCTCCCAATGTTGCAGCAGATAGAGACTCTAATATGTCACTTGATTTTCAGCAACTTCACGTCTATCCGATTGGCCATCTAGTCCCTGTCTTCCTACTATTAGGGAAGACGACCAGATCTCGTGTCCATTAAATACGCCTTTAAAATCTTCTCCCGGTCGCAGTGTTAGCCATGATTTGCTTACCAAAAGAGTTTCATTGCCTACTGGAAAACAGAATTATAGAACTGTTTCATGTCCCCAAGGCAATCCAGATTCCTTCCACTCATTAGAAACTGTTCGCGATACCACCAGCCAAGAAGTAGTCAAGAGAGACAGTGTGGTTTTGAATCTAGATCTTCGTAGTCATCATTACCAGGAAGTAGCTCAGGAAAATCAGTATTATTCAAATATACGAGCGACGAATAATTCTTCCAGACCAGCTCTCAGCAGTACAGCGCCGCTAAAAAGATAATCGCAGGTCAATATCGCAGAACAGTGTCGTTATAGCTATACCTGAATGTGAACCTGTACTGAGTCCTTGAGATGAATACAGGAAAATTTTGTCATTTTTACTCGTTGGCAGAATTGTTTCAAGGACTTGTTCATAACTACAATGACTACTTTTAAAATCGACGTAGTTCTAGATTCATTAACATTCGAAGGTGCCAAACGTATCCTTCCTATTTAAGTTGAATTTTAGTTTTAAGAAACAAAATATCATACATCTATTTTTAAAGATTCATTTGTTTTTTTGTACCGTTTGTAATCTATTTTATTATTCATGGACATTTCATTATTTAAACCAAATGTGACACTTTTAAAAAAAATTTCTTGGACAATTACTACATCATTGGGGTTTGGGAGAATATCAGAACAATTGTATATAGCCTGGTTTCAACTATAACGTAACAGTTGTGAATTGAGGAGAAGCTAGCATCTATTTGACTGTTACATCTATTCGAAATAAAGCGACTAGTGCAATTTTTGTCCTGAAAAGATGGAGCTTTGCAGATTGAACATTTTTCAGTTTGTCTTTGATTTCAGTGTCTTGATGAATTAACAATAAACGAAAACTGTGATGAGTTCAGTGTTTTAATTCCAAAAAGGAAAATGCCGAATATATCATCAGTTATTCTATTTCTCTACAATCTAAATTTCACAGGTAATTGTTTCATTGGAGAATCTTATTTCATTACATAATTTATTTTATATCATAATTAGATATTTTTATGCATTTTTTTTTTAATTTATTTATTTTACGTTCTTGATAAGTAAAACTAGTAATTATGTTCAAAGATCATTCAATGGTTACATTTGTAACATAATAGTAATTCATTAATACCATTTATTAGCAGTTACTTTTCAATTTAAATGTCAATATTTTCATTAAATAAATATAAAGATATGAATTAATTATTTTATTAGATTTAAATACGTACAATACGTTCTTAAGATTAGAAATCATTTACAAAACCAAATTTTGTTATACTTATCTTTTGTTGAGTATAAAATAATAAGTTGAAATAATTTATTTAAAAAAATGTTTTTGTCTCCGTTTCTCAATAATATGTACAGTCATATTGTATAAAAAATTTCCTTGTTTTATAAAAACAATCATCTAGATTATTGATGTTCGTCTAAATGTTTATGTGGATTATAATATATACATTGATCGTTTACAAAATTTAAATGTATAAATTTATGTGAATTGTATTGTTACATACAGTTACTATTTATAAATTGAAATAACTATTTGTACATTGCTATTCATAATATAAAATGTTGGTAATTATTTATTGAAAATTTCTTTATTCCTGTTGACAGAATTCGAGTACAAAAGATGAAATTTCAAATTGCAAAATGACTATTCATTTGATTACTAAAAGCAAATTATAATTATACAAGAATGAAACAAGTAATATAAAAAAAAAAAGCTAACAAATATATTTTAAATATTAATTTATTAAAATTAATATTCATATTCAAAAAAATAAATGTAAAACTTAATATTTCATTTTTTTCTCTTTTAAAATACAAGAATTAAAATAGATTAATTATTAATGTAGAATTGCTATTGAAGAAAAATTCATTTTTTGTTTCTTATATATGTATATTTTTTTAATTATACAAGCAAATTAGCATTAAAAATACTTAGATAAAAAAAGTGCAATTAAATGTTGCAAAAGTTTTCTTGAAATTAAAGGAAATTTATTTAAATTTCAAATTAAAAGGGATTTTCTAAAAGAAACAGATAATTCTCTATAATAACAAAGATTTGTGGACCATAGTGAATGGGTTTTACAAATTAATTTGAAAATAATGTTTAAAAAAAAAAAAAAAAAAAAGATATGATAACAGCTTATTTATTAAATTAATAAGCAAATATTAGTTATCAATGAAAATTTTCTTTCATGGAAGACAGTTATTTTTGTTATTGGAAGTTGAAATCCATTCATAGATTTACTATTGTGTAAATTCTATTGTTCATTTTTTCTAATAATAAATTGTAAGTATACAAAAAAATTATACAGCCTTAAAATATATTTGTTTCTCAGTGCAAACAGCCAATCATTATTATTAAAATTCAAACTTTTGTTTGCATTTTTTTAAATGCAAACTACAATAATTTAACTTCCAAAGAAAATTATTAAATAAATTATTATTTACATATAGTTAATTTTTATTTTAAATAGATAATTTTTATTTCAATATATAATTTAGACATTCATACTGATGTTTTATAAACTTAGATTGAAACATCAAATAAAATGTACGATTATACCATAAATTTAGATTTTTAAAAGAATGACACAAAAACTCGATAACACAGTATTTAACGAAGGATGTACAATATCATGCTTTTTATTATATTGTTTCAATTATTACCGTTCCGTTTGTCTAATGTATTTATGATTTATTATTAAAAACTGTTACAAATATACTATAAGGAGCGAAAGTTACTTTGAATATAATTTTATATATTGAAACAAAAGGAAGTCTTTTAAATTTTGGTATAAAATATTTTATCAATATTAATGGCATACAATTTAATAATATAGATGAAAATTCTTCGGATTTAAACCTCAGGTTTGTACTGGAATAAAATTATTATTTATAAGTTCTTACATAATAAATGCAATAAAATAGACAAAATTTAATTAAATATATAATTGGTATCATTATAATATATTAATTTAAAATGAAATTAATACTCGACATAATTTAACTTCCTATGCTAGAGTGTAATTTTTATGCATATTTTTGCTATACATTTGTATAATTTTCAAACTTTATATGGAGATATATTATATATCTTCATCTAAAGTATAAAAATTATGCAAATGCAATTTTGCTTATTTGAAGGGAAAAAAAGTGAAAGCAATCAAAAAGAATGAAAATTACTTCCTTAATCACAATGCTTAAAATTGATATGTATTTTTAAAATCACTCATAATTTGTTTATGCATATATTCCTATGTTTTACAAAAATAATTAAATTAAGGATCATTGACTATATTTCATATTTATAGTACACATTTCACAAAAGAGGTTTGCAATTTCTTTAAAAGTGTTTCAATCTATTTTATTCATAACTACGTTATAAATTGAAATTAAAACAAAATGTATTCATTTGGTAAAAATTAAACACTGTCTATTAATTAAATCAATAAAAAGTATGATAAAATAGATTCATTTATATATCTCAAAGAATAATTAAAATCATCCATATAAATATATTAAAACATGCAGGCAAAATCTTTTTTTTTTTTTAAATATTCAATATAAAACTTAATAAATTTTCTCTACAAGTAATAAAGGATATTGAAAGTTATTTGTAGATTTTTTTTTTTCCCCACTTAAATCCTTTTTTTTTTACTTCTATATCAAAATCATAATGAAAAATAAAAAGTATATTCATATATTATACCACTAGAATTTTCAAAATAATTTTTTAACATGTAATAGCTACTAATACTTTTTACTAACCATTAATTCAAATAATCAACAAAATTTTTTCATTCATTTCAGTTAAATTTAAAATCATAATTATTAAAACATAACATTTACATTAATACAATCTCCATGAACTTTTTAAGAAAAATCTCACCAACGACACTGCTATCTGTTTATGGGTAATATGATATCCCAATGAAATACACTCATGTCCATAAATTAAGGATAATGAAGTTCAGGCAAAGAAAGAGACAGAAGCAAAACAAATTTGACTTATTTGTAAAGTCTATTTATTAAACAAAAGGTAAAGAGCAAAAAAGGTGCTATATATTCTACATAATTAATAAAAATTGCGATTTTTACCCTGGATCAAATTTCAAAAAGAACCTATTTACAAAAAACAGTATAATATGGTTAGTATGATGGTTAATACGGAATATGTCTCCCGGACGATGCAATATAGGCCTTACAACGCCTAGGCATGCTGAGTATCAAATTATCAATTTGATCTTGGGAAATATTACACCACTCATCAAGCAATACCCTCCGAAGTTCCGGTTGACATGTGGGAGGGGTTGACGGGCTGCAATTCGTCGGCCAAGCATATCCCACACATGCTCTATTGGATTCAAGTCCGGTGAGTATGCTGGCCAATCCATACGGGTGACATCCTCCAATCGAAGACATTCGTCTACAATGTTTGCACGGTGAGGACGGGCGTTGTCATCCATAAACAGAAATTCAGCACCCATGGTGCCCCGAAATAAACGTACATGTTGTTCCAGAATGACATCCCGATAGATGTGGCCTGTCATCGTTACACTCTGAACATGCAGGTCAGTTCTGGAACCAAGAATAATTTTTCCCAAACGAGCCTTCCTGCACCACCGTAACGGTGTCATTCAATGGTGTTCTCTTGGTGGTAACGGGTACCTGGCGCTCTCCATATGAAAACATCACACAAGACCACTGTTGCGGTGTCCACAATGCATGCTGTCTACTCCAGGTTAATCACAGGCGACAGTGAGTTGCGGTAAGTGGAACACATCTGACAGGCCTATGAGCATATACACCAATGTGCCCTAAGCGTCTGTACACGGTCTGCCTTGAAACTGTCGTACAGGTAGCTGAAGAGATCTGACGAGACAGGTCTGATGCTGTGCTCCGTCCGTTTCTTTTGGCAGTAACTGCTAAATACCGGTCCTCATTCGGCGTTGTAACTCGGGGGCGACCTGTGCTGTAACATCTACTCGCATTACCATCATCTTGGAATCGTTGCCAAAGCCTGGAGATGACACTCTGGGCGATTCCAAGTTCCTCGGATTCTTCCAACTGGGTAAGTCCACATTCCAGTCGTCCGATAATTCTACCACGTAATAAATCATCCAAATGCTTCCTTTGTGTCATAACTATGCGCTTATTGCACTGAAAGGCTTTTAAAGCGCTTGTGAACAATTTTTCTTCTTGCCACCATTCCTTATATACCCCTCTCTTACACTCTCATCATTGTGACGTACTATCCGCGCCATCTGGTGGTTTCCTGTAATTTGCATATTCTTCTTCAAGATGTATGTGATAATTCTACAGGTGAAATTTTAATTTTGGAGTTCCATTTCTGTGCGATTCTGAATTATCCTTAATTTATGGACATGAGTATATTTGTACTGAAAGGAAAATGAAAGGTCATGAAACACATTATATAAACTTATCTCCATAGTTTGAAAACAGATTAATAATGCTACTTTCATATTATTTATTCTCAATTTTGCTTAAAAGAATAAATTTTCATATTTAAATTATTATCAAACCCTTAATAGCAATTAATCACTTTGGAAAAATTAAATTTTTAGGGAAATGAAATTTTCATTTGTTTTCATTTGAATTTTAAAAAAAAAAAAAAAAATAGAAACTAATAAAATCTTATAAATAATTTTAAATTATGGTGAAAAATTATTGATAGTATTACAATAAAAAAATTAACAAGCAATAAATATTTCATTAGATCATTCATATTAAAAAAAAAAATAAGCTTTATAAATAATAAATACATTTTAGATATTTTTTAAGCATACAAACAAAAAAAAAGAAATTGAATATAAATACCTTAAAGAATTTAATCTAATTAAATTTAATGTAATTAACTGCCCTGCAAGCTTTATATTTATTTATATTTCTAAAATATAAAATTTCAATTTGAATGAAATGAAAAGAAATTCTTCACTTATTGAATTCATTGAGAAATATATGAATTTGTATACATAAATTTGACATTTATGTACTTTCATACAACAGACTGAAAATTTGCAATTGACGGCTAATTTATTTTTTTCTCCCTAAAAACCAAAATATTTTAAACATTAAAATACACAATATTTATTTTGATTTTAATCAAAACTGGTATAATAAAATGACTCAATAACCAATATGACCTTATAAATTTTATTATGTTCAAATATATATTTACAGTGAAAAATATAAAATTTATAAAAATACAAAAATTACATAGATTAAAAAAATAGTCAAATACGATAATTAATAAACAACCAAAACAATAATTCAGATGTAAATAAAGAATTAAAAATAAATAAAAAGAAAAAAGACATTAAGTATATGAATTTAAGAAATATTTTCACTTTTTTAAAGCTTGGACAAATCACAATAAATAATATAACAGCAACAGTCAATAGGCAACAGATTATAAAATAATTTCAATAAATAAATTTATTAACATTCATTAAACATTGTAAATTTTTTTAACAATTTATAGTCCAATTTTAATATAACAACTATTTACAGAATAAATTTTGATAAGACTATTTTGAGTGCAAATATTCATTTCAAATTTGGAACTTTATCAAAAAGAGAGATGTTGAAAGTTTAATGTTTAACAAATAATACTGATTAACCCTAATTAAATATAAATGTCTATGCTCAGAAAATATTTTTAAAACTGGCATAGAAAAAAACTTATTAGAAGCAATATTTTTTTTTTTTTTGAATTCCACATTTGCATACATTCACATACATCTAATTAAATATTGTTTGGTTTAACATCGTATAAATTACTAATGCAAAAATGTATATTCGTGCTACTTTTATTTTTCTCAATTTTTTTTAAATGATAAAACATGAATTTATATTTTTTTCTGTAAAAATTATTACAGATATATATATTCTTTTTATTGGCAATGCTTTTTAAAAATTTAAATCCTTTACAGAATATTGCAAAAAATTGTAATTCTTCTTTTCTCCAAATTTTCCTTATCTAAAATAAATAGTTTACATCATCTCATAAAATATAATTATTTAATATCATAAAATATAAAATTTATATAACTAAGTGATATTTTAATTTCGTTATATAATTTATCATCACTATACATTCCTTTAGAATTTCAAAATTATCCAGAAGTTTAACAAGCAGACCAACGAACAGGAAAAAACAGGACAGTTGCATACTGTTTTATATTCATGAAAAAGTTTTAGAATATAAAAAAGTAGTTGAAGAATCAAAATATGTTAAACTAATATATTCAGTTTAATATTATAATTGAATGGTGTCCATATAAAAATTTAAATAGCATATGAGCACTGTATTTTAACAGGAATATTCTGAAAGTAAATGTTTGAAGCAAATCTTGGTCTACCAATATTTAATCTTAAAAAATTCTTGATATTAAAAAGATGGAATAACAAATAAATCTAAACAAAATGGTTTCATTCAAAATGGTAAGGTCTGCCAGCAACTGAATTCTTCAGTCTCATTCTCTTACAAAAAAAAATTTATTTTCTGGATATTCATTTTTTTAAATTTATATCAGTAATTTTCAACCAATGTAAATAATCACTACAGTGAGTAATAAGATGGTTATGTGTTAAATAATACTTGGCTCGAATTTTTCATAAATAAATCAATATACTGAATGCATTATGGATGAGAAACAGAACAAGTATTGGAAGTAGGTTGACATCCAGGATACTCCCTTAATTGAGGATGGTCCAAATCTCCATTATCATTATGCTGGCTTGAATTAGGATCAGATGATGGTGGCCCATAATTTTTAACGCATACACAACGAGGATCTTTTCCTTGGATAACAAGCTCTCTTGGGACACCTATCCATTCTCGATCCACTCCTCCACTGAAACACAAAAACAAAGTACAAATTAATATTTATATGTAGATGATAATATATGTAAATATATTATCAATCTACATTATGTATAATATATGTAGACTCATACTAAGATATTGGTAATATTTTTTAAAAGATATAATTTTTGGACCATATGATGCATATTTTTAGAAAGAAAAATTTACCTAAAAATTGGGATGTATTTTATGGTGCAAAAGGGTAACAATAAAATATGAGTTTTTATGCTGTATAAAAAGCTATAAGAGAAGTTCAATACTGATGCAATATTTTATTAAAAATGGTACAACATGTCAGAGAAGAGAAATACATTGGATAATTTCCAACTGAGAACACCATATACATTATCATGCACAAAGATATATTTTGAAACCCAAGTCATCTTGAGGTATGTGGGAAAGTTATCAATTTACAATCCAAATTTACATACACTGGTATCCAAAAAGCTAAGTATAATTGGTAATTATATGAATAATGAAGAAAGTTTAAGTCAGAATGGCAGGAAATATGATATACAAGAATGAAACTGTTATAAAATTAGAAATAATGCAAAAAGAATGATAATAGTCACCTTCATTATCCAAAGAAACAATTTGAAAGAAAAGATTGAAGAAAAGATTTGAAAGAAAGACAAGAAAAATGGGCATATGAGGAAGTCAACTTAAGTGATAAACAAATTTTAAAAAAGTTATGCTGTATACCTTTTCTTAGTGCACCACACTTTGCTTCCTTTTTCTTTACTCCATTCTGAATTACATGGAGGAAAGTTTTCGTTATTCATTTTTTCCATCCACTTATTTTCAGTAACGGCATTCATTTTTTCTTTTACTAATAATAATTCTTTAGTTGGCTGTCCATTTTTACCATAATATTTTCCAATTACTTTACCTAGAATATAAAAGATAGATACTTTTTAAGTATATTTAAATTGTAATAAAAAAAAAAGGGCTACAACATTGTATAAACATATATAAATACTTGTGAGACATCACTAAATTTAACAACGATTTCAAAACCAGACAATCTAAAAAAATAAAAATATGTTAAATAAAATAATGGCATTATCTTTATTTAAGAATAGAATGAAAGAAAATACCTACTATATTAAACAAAAACTATTATTGACATAGGTAATTTTAATAATTATAAAAAATTACTAATAAGAAAATATTAAATTAACATTTGCTGACTCCAATTGAAATCCAATTAAATGTATCCAAAAACACAATATGTATCAAAATATATATGTTTGATATAACAATGAACACTTCATTTGAAAAAGTATTGATATATATTAATAATTTTTATATAAATATCTTTTTTTTTCTTAGGGTCATGGACCACTTCCAAAATATATACAAGTGACAAAATCTTACAGACAGTTAAAACATTGACAAACATTCAAACATCAAAAACAATTTGTTCTAAGCATCTGTTCATGACCCAAATAAAGCTAAAAAAAAAAAATGATTGCTAAAAGAGAAATGTAGAAAGAACAAAGGAAAAGCAATACAATATTGAATGTCTGCTTCCACATCTTCAGTAATAAACTGTAATTTCATAATTAAATTAAAGTGAGAAACTATGAATAAAAACTAGTAAAAACACTGAGTAAACTATGAAAGAAAAATAAGGAAAAAGGTGTGGCAGGCAGATTTTCTACATTACTGAACATATTGCAGGACAAAAATACAATTTTAATTTTATAAAGTGCAAAAGGAAAAAGTTAAGATAAAAACCCACATAAAAAGATAATACCATATAATCTGTCAAAATTGCTGTACAAATAATTTGTTTCTTTGTTCCACATAATGTTTATACTGGAATAAGATGTGCTTACAGTTTCTGAATCATGGCAGTAAACAATTTGGGAAGGTAATTAATCCAAATCTAAAAGAGCGCAAAAGAAGATAATGTAATTTTTATTTTCCCATTTGAAGATGTAGATGGTGTTTAGTTTGTCCTATATATAATGAACTTATATTTTTTTCATGTATAAAGACATCTTTCAGAGACAGTGTTTTGTTTTTTTGTTCTAATGCAGCTGGCAAACACTTAGACATGGTAAAGGTCTGTGCTTGATGCCTTAAGGCAAGCGCTGCACTTAGCACTACCCAGGAGGTGCGTGTAGCTTGAAGATAAATCAATGAACTTATCAGAACAGGGGAGTAACAAAATGATGATAAATAGAAATTTGATAGATTAGAAATTTGACAAACAGAAGCATCCAGCAATTACATTGTGAAATGGCCTTAAAGAATATAAATATTGATAGCAGTGATCATTTTAAAAGGAAGCTGTATTATGTCTTGTTTCCTTTTGTTGTCAGATTGTAGGAGAATTGTAAAATGAAAAGATTTATAAGGAAAACCAGATTACTCTGCAATGAGCAGACCTCTCCATATTTTTTCCTTTCCAGTTTGTTTTTTTAGCTAAATTGTTTTGCAGTGAAGATAAAGATACAAAAGGATATCAAAAAATAAAAATACAAAGGAATTCAACATAGCAAAAAAATTTAAACATACTAAAAAGCATCCGACTTAAAATTTTAATATACAATTAAAACTAAATATTTTGATATGCAGATAGAAATGTGCTTTGATTCAGTTGAATTATTAGAGTATCTGAGAATTGCAAGAAGACGCCACCCAGTTTTTGACATCTGAATTTTTTTTTCTGTTATTGATGGGGTATGAATATAATAGAAGTTTTATTGCTTATGTTACAAATATAAGGGAAGCCACAACTTGTTGGATGAACAATGTGAAAGACTCCTGTATGGATTTAATCTGCAGTTCATACATTCCTTAATGAATGGTTTAGGGTTTGTTTCCCCCCCCCCATTTATTTTTGAAACAGTCATGTAACTTTAAATGTGTAAAGCCAAATAAAATATAGAATCATGTAAAAGCATAAATGTATAAAACCTATAACCATAAGCATTTTTTGTAACTTATTCAGAAGTATTGTGGATGGGCTGCTGTGCTTTTGTAGAATAAGAATTATTATTTAAAGAACAATATGGTTGCTGGGTTTCCATTAATGTAAGACGGTTTAGATTTTTTTTTATATAAAAACTGAATTTCTTGGTTTTTTTTTTTACTGTATTTTTAAACAGTTACAGCATTGCCAACAACTGGAAAGCCAAGGATTGCCAGCATTGCCAAGGATTATTATTCAGCATATCCA
Organism: Caerostris extrusa; assembly: GCA_021605095.1. NCBI lineage: Eukaryota > Metazoa > Arthropoda > Arachnida > Araneae > Araneidae > Caerostris > Caerostris extrusa. The sequence continues at coordinate 37,291 of BPLR01017496.1, forward strand.
AGTGAAAGTGTTAAATTGTGACTTGACAAAAAAATCTCAATAGAGATATTTTTTGTCAAGCCACAATTTAACAGAGAGGAATAGTATTGTACATGGAAACAAAAGGACTTCTAAATCAATGTATTTCACAAATGTGAGAGTCATTTTCCTCTCTTCAAGTTTTTAAAGCTACTATAAGAACCACATCTATAGGAAAACTTTTCAATAAAAATCATGTTGTAATCTTTTCATTCATGAAGGCAACTTGTATTAGTATTCCCATAATAGCCGTAATTAAACAAGTTCTCTGGTTGTATCCACATGTTTGGCGATTAATATAATTTTACGAAAAGACAATAAAAATGTAGTAATTTTCAAATGTTTCAACATGTCAAAGGGATGTTAACTAGCAAGATAAATCATCTTTTAAGATTTGAATGGATTCTGGGAATTGTTTGTCCAAGAACAACTCACTTCCAAGTGGCTAACTCTAAACTTGCCGATTATATCATAATGCCAGGCGAAATTCATATACATATTAGTTTTGAACAGAAAAACCCACAAGAGCAAGGTCATTTGTTACAATGTTTGCCACAATTAGAATTATTTACATTACAGTTACATTGAAATAAATATTTGATAACCCAAATAATATAAAGTACAAGTTTCTTACGTAAATCAAGCAAAATATGACAAGAAAGCAATAATAATACCACTTAGAAAAATACAAAGTCTGCAATTGAATGAGATATTAAAGAGCCCTTTTGATTACTTTTTCATTTTCCTAATAGTTGTTTAAATAACAAACAAGAATTTTATATATGCACGTAAAAATTAAATTAATAATAAAACAGTCATTATAATATTTGAAAAAAAAGAAATAATGCATTCCTTTAATTGAATTATTATAAATCTAAAGGAATTTGCTACATATTTCTGGTAGCAAGATTGGCGACTTCTACAGGGTACAAGACTCAAGACTTCAACCAAAAATTTGTATCTAGTTAATAAGAATTGCCTATTAAAATATATTAAAATATTCTTTATTAAGAACTCTATTTTAGCTGTGTATGTAATTATAGTTCTATGAAGTACATTTATGGATATAATAAACATATCCAAAATTGACATATTTAATATATACTACATACCAACATGTTTATATTCTTCTTTATAAAATGACAACCAATCTTGTAAACTGGCAAGAGATCCTGAATCTAAATCACTGACATCCTCAATTAAACCACTCTCACTAAAATCTCCAGTTATATAAGCTCGTGTAGCATCTTTTCCTAAAATCAAAATAAAAGTGTACTATTTAAGGCATATTTTTTTTCTTTGCAAAATTAAATTTTAACAAGAAAAAAAATAGGAAAAATGTATTCTTTATCTATTTAACTGTGATTTCAATCACAATTAAAGAGAAATTTATTAAGATTTCAAAAGTTTAAATTTGTATAACTTATAACATATTATTATGACATATACATAAACCTAAGAATTAAGAATAAATCAATACTTCAATTTTATATAAATTTTTGTTTCATATAAAATTTAAAACATTAAATTAAAATTCTTAAAATGTTAATTTAATTAATGTAATAATGAAAACATTCATTTGATATTATTTATTTTATATAAAAAAAATATAAATGTATTAAATGTATTAAATTGGCAAAGTAAAAAATTATAATCTTTCCCACTTAAAGAAAAAAATGCAATAAAATTCTTTGCAGCAATGATTTTATAATAATAATTTTACACCCTTAATAAGTATTAAAAGAAACAAATCTGCAGAAGTAATTTGAGATATTAATAAATACTTTTATTTTGAAATAATAAATAATTTACTACAAATACAAACCAGTGAAAATGCATATCCTCCGCCAGGTTTATAATGTTGTGCTCCTTTTTCTACGTCAAAAACTTCTCCTAATAGTGCCAAATATAATCCTTTACTATTTGGTCCTCCATCGTACAATTTTAATTCTTCAGGTGTTAAAAGCAATTGGGTATTTTTAGCTTTCTTCAAATCACTTCCTGTATCTGGTGTTTTCTGACCTGCCTCATTAGGTTGAATGAAGTTCAAAGCACTTTTCACATAGAAATTTTCTGAAACTCCGATGGTTTGACAAGCATTTTGAATAATATTATAAGAATCGGATCCAAAATACACAGCAATAAGTATCAAAAATAAACCAATTGTTATTGCAGTGATCGATCGTGAACCCATGCTTAATTATTAAAATTCACGATGAAAAAGTTAAATACAGTCTTAATTACTGCGTACAACTCATTCGTATTCAGAAGTCAACTACCCGAGATACAAGTTGGCACCAAAACTCAGCAAGCGGCTAGGTCGAGCTCGTAAACTAAGCGAATCGTTCAAGATATTTGCCATTCATTCCCCTGAATAAATTCGAATAGCACTTGAACGATTCTCTCCTATGTAACCAGGCGAAGGCGCTATTTTTTGTAAATAATGTTTGTTCTCCTGCTCTGCTTCCTTTTTTTTGTGAAATGTTATCAATTAAAATTGGTAAAATTGCAATTTAGGGGCCGTTGTTTTTTGTGGCGATTTGCTTACGCCCACCACCTACGTCAAACCACAGCTTGCATTTGATAGATAACTAAGTAGATATAATAGGTGCTAAGGTGATAGATAACCTTGTTAAATAGATGGATGAATTTTCTTAAACGCAAAATAGAAAATGTAGATCATAATAAATTAGCAGTATGATGATTCGGATTATCAAAAATAATCATTCCAAGTTTTAAAGTCATAAAAGATAAGAAATCTTATAATCGGTACGCCAGTTGACAGTTTTCCCCCTTCTTCAAGTATCTTCAGTTCAAATTTGAACTCATTGTGATGTGGGGTTCTTTTTACAGCATTTTGAAAGGGGGACTTTAATTGTAATCCCCTGTATAAAATTACTCCTTAGAAAAAATATCTTCTCTAAATTAAATTGAGGCGAAGGAATAAAGAAGGGGCACAAATAAGGGTAAGAGGGGCAATTTCCAAATTTTAAAATAACTTCACTTTGTTGCCAAATTTGAAAGCACCAAATTGGAAACTGTGAATTTGTACTCAAAGGACAGATAAATAGATTTTCAAATGTATATATAAATGGCATCTAGTGCCACACTCATGAGAGCTATTTAGGCCCATGGTTGGTTGGTTGGAGTTTTATGGCACAAGACAGTTACTTCTAAAGTCTTTCGGAAGGCAGCGGCCTTAGCCTTCAGGTTCGAATCCAGGCAATGGCATGGATGTTTGGTAATGGTTCGGTGTCCACGTTGAAGTGTAGGTCTCGGTCTCCTATGACCGAGCTTCACAGAGCCTAATCAGACTTCTCACCTACGTCATTCGCGCCATGCCAAACTGTAAAGGGGCAGCTCGGCTCTAGACACACTGATGGGGTGTGGTGTAGTAGTAGAAACTGTAGGTAGCGGTCTAATTGGCTTAAAGTGTGCAAAAAAAAAAAAAAATCCCTTTATCGAAGTCGATGGGATGTACGTGGCATATATGAATGGAATTAACAGATATAGAATTTTACAGATGATCTGACAAAAAAATTCCTCTGAAATATTTAAAATTTATTAATTTATTGAAATAAATGTCATACATTTAAATACCCATATAAAAATCGATTATATATGGATAATATTTTTTTTTTTAAAATTCCATAAAAGTATTATTATTTGAAACTGTGACGACACATTTTCAGAAAATTTGTACTTGTGATGTTATAGGTTAATTAATTCATTAATTTGATTTTAGAATAATAAATTAAGTTAATGAATTAATTAGAATTTTAATAAATTTAGATTTAATTTGAATTAATTAATTAAAAATTAATTAAATCATAAATTTAATTAATTAATATAAATTATGGATAAATTTGAGTCATTTGAAAGAAACTGGATAGATGAAAATAGATTTAAAAGCTTTAATTGTTAGAGTTTTGTAGGAATTTTGTATTTACACTCATGTTCATAAATTAAGGATAATGAAGTTCAGGCAAAGAAAGAGACAGAAGCAAAACAAATTTGACTTATTTGTAAAGTCTATTTATTAAACAAAAGGTAAAGAGCAAAAAAGATGCTATATGTTTGACATAATTAATAAAAATTGCGATTTTTACTCCCTGAGCAAATTTCAAAAAGAACCTATTTACAAAAAACAGTATAACATGGTTAGTATGATGGTTAATATGGAGTGTGTCTCCCGGACGATGCAATACAGGCCTTCAAAGCCTAGGCATGCTGAGTATCAAATTATCAATCTGATCTTGTTGTTCCAGAATGACATCCCGATAGATGTGGCATACGGTGATATCCTCCAATTCATCGTTTACACTCTGAACATGCAGGTTCCAGTTCTGGAACCAAGAATGCAGGTCAGTTCTGAACCTCCCCAAACCAGCCATCCTGCACCACCGTAACGGTGTCGTTCAATGGTGTTCTCTTGGTGGTAACGGGTATCTGGCGCTCTCCATATGAAAATCCGGCGAGAATCAGACTGCAACCAAACCTGACTCGTCGGAAAACATCACGCCAGACCACTGTTGCGGTGTCCACAATGCATGCTCTCTACTCCAGGTTAATCGCAGGCGACAGTGAGTTGCGGTAAGTGGAATACATCTGACAGGCCTACAAGCTTATAGACCAATGTGCGCTGCTGCCCGTACACGGTCTGCCTTGAAACTGTCGTACCGGTAGCTGAAGAGAGCTGACGAGACAGGTCTGATGCTGTGCTCCGTCTGTTTCTTTTGGCAGTAACTGCTAAATACCGGTCCTCATTCGGCGTTGTAACTCGGAGGTGACCTGTGCTGTAACATCTACTCACATTACCATCATCTTGGAATCGTTGCCAAAGCATGGAGATGACACTCTGGGCGATTCCTCGGATACTTCCAGCTGGGTACGTCCACATTCCAGTCGTCCGATAATTCTACCACGTAAAAATCATCCAAATGCTTCCTTTGCGCCATAACTATGCGATTATTGCACTGAAAGGCTTTTAAAGCGCTTGTGGAACAATTTTACTTTTTGCCACCATTCCTTATATATACCCCTCTCTTACACTCTCGTCATTGTGACGTACTATCCGCGCCATCTGGTGGTTTCCTGTAATATGCATATTCTTCTTCAAGATGTGTGCGATAATTCTACAGGTGAAATTTTTATTTTAGAGTTCAATTTCTGTGTGATTCTGAATTATCCTTAATTTATGGACATGAGTGTATATTATGTGAATTTTATTATTTATTTGTTGAAAGTAAGATTTTTTGTTTCTTATCCCACTTGGTAGACATCTAGACCAAACCCACGAACCCGTATGGACTCACCGTTGCAGGGAATGGTGGCACTTTCCTTTGTGATGGAGCACCGTAGGTAGAAATCTGACTTGGCTCCGTTACGCTCTACAGTCATATGAGATCTGAACATAACTATTTAAAGTGGATTCCGCACCATTACAAACATGCATTGCACCTCCGGAGTCGAACCCGAAACCTGTGGCACACAGTGCTAGACACTTGGCCATTCAGGACCCCAGTCTTGTTGATATAAATAATAGTACATTTAAATATTTATATTAAATATAAATCCATATTATTATTGTATCATATTCATTCATAAAGTCACCATTAAAAACATAAAATACATTCTATGCTTTTCTTTTTTTCCTCCCAGTTTAATTTTTTAGAACTTTTAATTATTTACAAACATCGTTCATTGTAATAATGTTCAAAAGCAATCCAAATTAATTTTTTTAAATGATTTCAAAATCTCCTTTAAAAAAACAATCATTCAAGCTTGTAAAATACCTCAGTTAGCTTTTACTTTCGGTTTCATTTGGCGCTCTTCTGAGAATGCAGCTTGGCGAGTCCAAGAGTCTGCTTGCGAGTTATTTTTGTTTTGTTGTCTCCTACACGTGTGTGAACTTAGAATGCACTGGAAAAATGGAAGATTCTGAAATCGTCTGGAAAGTGGGTGTGACGTCATCTTTAGGAGTATTTGCCGGCGAAATAAACAAATTGTTCTTAATCGAATGCAGGGCTTTTTTAAAAAAATTTAGGATTTTCATGTAGAAGAGATGTGATTGTACATTCAAAATAAGTAAATACATTAAATGAAAATATTAAACAAATTGCACCAAACAATATAAAAAAAGATATGAAATGAGAGCGGAAATATATCAAAATTATGACGTCATTTCCGTTTGGAAGTAAAATCAAAAATTAGAATTTTTATTTAATCAAAATTGTTAATTGAAATTCTTTTATGGGTGTAAAAAAAAATTATTTATTTATTTATTTTTTTAGTATGTGTCAGCTAACAATACTATCGCATAATGAATTTTAAGAAAAAAATTAAGCTTGTCTTAATTTCAAAAATCCCAGGATAATACTTAAATTGTTTGTTTTCTAGTAATTAAATGTAATACCAAAGTATTATTTGATAAACTAAATTGTAAATAAAAAAACCCAAACAAATAGATTAATTTTTTCATTAATTTTTTATTCAACATAATTTTATTTTTTCACTTAAAACTATTTGCCTGTTTTACAACAGCGAATAACTTTTGAATGATATTACATAACAAATATGTAATTAAATTTAACATTATTATTAACTTACATAAAATGATAACTATATTAATCTGCTCAAAATCTTCATAATAAAATAACTTAGTATATGCTACTTTTATAAAAATTAATTTCAGTTGTGTGATAATATTCTGCTTTTATTAAAAAAATCAGTGTTTGTAAGAACAGCTATAAATTTTTAGAAAAAAACAATTTATATAAAGAAGAAAAAAAAACTAGAATAAAAGAATCTCATAAATTTCTTGAAAATGAGAAAGCCAATTAGTGTTCAAAAAAGTGTTAAAAAAACTATTGTCTTTCGAGAATGAATTTTTTTAAAGTGAAGAAATTTTGATTGTTACATTTCATTCCTGCTATTATTTTGTTGGTTCATTTTTTGTTCGTTCTAGAATACTATTAAAATTTAATTTTTTACGAAACTTTTCTCTCTGAAATTCTTTGCGAATTGTTTTCTTACTAAATTTTGTAAAATTAAAAAAACATAAGGTTTTAATAGAAACTGGTCAATATCAGATCATTTTCTGTTATATTAAGAAATTATGTATTTATAAGAAAAATATGGGCCTGAATGGCGAGTGGCTAGCTCTCTGGCTCTCGAAACCACAGATTTCGAGTCCCGGCTGTGCCATGGATGTTTGTAGTGGTTCGGAATCCACTTTAAGCCGTAGGTCCCGGTCTCATATGAGCGTTGGGCGTAAAGCTGACAATCGTACCCCGTAAAATAGAAAACATCTCGTCGTCTCGAAATCTACCAGTAGGTAGACGGCCTTGGCCCACAATGGGCTGTTGCGCCAATGATGATGAAGAAAATATATGAACAAAGTTTTTATAACAAAAACTACAAATGTTTTAGAAGGAATCAATTTATAAAATAAAATAGAATAATTATTGAGAAAAAAATCTCTTCGAAAATAAGAAAACTAAGTTAGAAACCTATTATCTTTTGAAGAACAAATTTTTTAAAATGAAAGAATACTGTTTATTGCATTTTATTCCTTTGTACATTGATATCAATTTAGCAATTTTTTTTCTATTTGAAAAAATTAATCCTTTAAGAAATTAAACAAAATTGTATTGCTAAAAATGGATGTAATTTTTTTAGTTTTTTTAATGTGTTGTGTTATTTATATTTTCCTAATATGAATTCCTTTTTTTTTTTTTTTTTTGATGAATAAAAGATATAAAAGCCAAGCAATGCATTAATAAATAATAATCCTCAAACCATCATCATAATTTGGACCAAACCTACTAGACATGTGCGAATGGGTCCTTACAAGATTTTATGGGGATTTTTAATGTTTTTTTTTTTTTTAACATGTTTCATGTCTATATACATATAAAATTACAGATTACCTGTATATATTTCCCAAAATTATGGAAAATATAACACTTTCTCTGAATTTATTATTTTTTTATCTGGTGGTTAATCAAAATTCCCAAAAAAATTCTTAGAGGTTATTTTTTAATTAAATCCCCCCCCTTTTTATTTTTTCATTTTTAAGATTATTGCATTTATCAGTATGTTGTTGATATTCACAAAAAATAAATTTAAAAAAAATTAATTTTATTATTTCTTATCCCACTTGGTGGACAGCAACATCTAAAGTCCAAAAACCCATGTGGCCGCATGGAAAGAAATAAAAGGGGTGGGCAGCTGCTGTTGTGATGGTTTGGTCTGTCGCTCTACGGTCATTTTGTGCGGCATTTCGATCTA
>BPLR01017497.1:0-13506 GCA_021605095.1 Caerostris extrusa
CTTTCTGTATCTTGTTTCTTATACTTGGCAAGAAAACACTCTCTTCAGTGGGTGCAAAACGAAATAATCCTATTTTCCCAGACAGCACATCTGCCCTTGTTATCTCTAATCTTTACTTTTCAGGAGGAATGGCTCAAAGCGTAAAATTTTTCAAGAGTTTACGTGCCTTTAATTTTGTCGGGCGGTTGAACTGGCGTCAGGCTTTATTGGCTCCATGTTTGTTTTTCTGTCTGGAGAAAGAAATCTTGGATAGTTCCTTGTCCAATGAAAGGCAATTTGATCATGAGTTGGCATCAATTATGACTTAAGGAAGTGTTACATTCCTACTTACGGTGAATGAATTAATATTGATTGTTTTCTAATATGGCACTGTCTTAATATATTTTTCAAGTTATTATTAATAAATATAAGTTAATTCATAATAGGGTGTCAATTTAAGTGAAATTAATAATTCACAAAAATATAAACAACTTTGTGTAATAGTTGTAGAACTTTGCAATCAATAATTTTGTTCAATTGGAATAAAGTTTTATTGGATCCATGTTTAGGTTCTCTTTAAAGAAAGAAATCTTGGATAATTCCTTGTCCATTGAAAACGTTACGTCAATGTTTTGACATCAATTATGACTTAAAGAAATGATAAATGATAATGAAATAATAATGATTGTTTTTAATATTATACTGAATTGATATATTATCCATTTGTTAATTAATTAATTTTATGATGCTCATTTACGTGAAATAAATTATTTAGAAAAATATGAAACTTTGCGTTATAATTATAGAACTTTACAATCGATAGTTTCGTTGAATCGGATTAAAGCTTTATTGGCTATATATTTATCTTTATTTATTGAAAGAATTTTAGATAATTTTGTGCAATTAAAATGATTCTATTTTAGTTGAAAAGCTTTCTTACAATTGAACAGTTGGATAATTGCATTCATACACTTATTGTGAATTTTTTTTTTTTTTTGCGATGGTATTGGCGCCGAGTGTTATTTTGTTTTTAATGACAATAAGTTTTATGCCAAGTTGTACTTCAATAGGGGACACCGGCCAGATGGTCAATTGGCTAGCGGTCTGGCATTTGGTACCACAGGCTCCACTTTCGAATCCTGGCAGTTCATGGATGTTTGTTAATGTCTCATAATCCACTTTAAACTGTAGGTTCCGGTCTGTTTAACCCTCGTGTGCACAATATAACATTAAAGCGACAAACCAAACCAATCTGCAGGGGGCCTAAGGGTCATGTGACTGGTGCTCGGTGCCACCGGTTTTGTGTTCTGGCCCCGGCTGTGTCATGGATGTTTGTAGTGGTTCAGAATACGCTTTATAAAGTAGGTCCTTGTCAAATATAACAGTAAAGCGTTGGGCATAGAGCTGACACCCCACATCCTGTCTCAATATTTAGGCAAATTACCTTCGCCCACCATGTGGCTGTTGCGCCTATGTTGATGATGTTACTTTTATAAAACAACTGATATAATATAAACTAATATGATGAAAAACAAAAATAATTTTAAAACGTATACTTACATAGATAATATATCCTATTAAAATAATTATATTATTTGTCAATTTTTCCGAAAAGATTTTAAACAAGTTTTTAAAATTTTTTAATTTTAACAGATTTTTACTTAATTATTAATATCTTAGGAAATATGTCTTTCATGTGTTTTAATTGATCTCTTGAAAAACAAACGAAATACTTCTATGAGACATTAACAAAATTAAATTTTATATACCATAAATTAGATAAATTGACAATAATAAAACGTATTTGTTTTTAGAAAAAATATTATAAATTCACTCACAAGCATGGACGTATTTATGAATTGGTTCTACAGATGCTGGAATGAATAATTTAAAAAATACAATTCTTAACGCTCAATACACTGTCAAAATAAGAGCATATATATATGCACTTTGCAAAAAAAGTTGTATGCATAAGAAGGATAAGAGCAAAATTTCTACTCAATCACGCCTCGGGAAATTAGATCGAAAAGCTTTTAAATTGAGCTCGAACTTCACTTGAGCGTCATCGAGTGAAAAGATTTTTGCAGCATCAAACCCAGAATAGATCAGAAAGCGACGGAGATACTTTCAGATCTGAGAATTTCTGACCGAGGGGTTTTATGCAGCAAAACTTTTTCTGACGATCTACTGAAAAGATTAAAGAGAGAGTCAGAACTCAAGTCTAGGATGCCATAAATCTTCTTTTGCTCGCTCCCCAGCATTGTTGATTGTATTTGGTTGAAAAGGATATGACCGATGCAAGGAGTTAGAATTTCAATACATTTTGTTACTGAGTATTTTGATGTAAAGGGAAAGAAACTTAAAAGTCAGGGCTGATTTTAAAAACTCAAAAATTTGAAATCAAATAAGAAAAAGGAAACATATTATTCGGATTTAAAGTGTAGGAAGGAAGAAAAATTATAAATTCACAAACTTAAAAGTATTTATGAGTCGGTTCTGGGTTTCGGTCAGAAAAAAAACAACAAACAAAAATACTACTGTGTCCAAAAGGTAAGACCAGTTTTCAATTTAAATTTCCCGGGCATACAGTATTTCTTTTTTAGGTTATTGGCCCTCTCCTTGAAATCTGTGTGAAATTTTATGTGAAAATATTCATTAGTGTTTGAGTTCCGCTTGTGTTTGTGAGACGCTAAAACTGATTCCGGCAATTTTCGAAATGTCTGAATTGGTTGAGCAAAGAACTTGCATTCAATTTTGTTTGCGTAAACGTACAGAATTTTGAAGAAGGCACTCAACGAGCATTTCAATATCGGAAAGAAATAATCGGTAAAAGGCAAAGCGGAAAGAGTAATCGGTATAAACAGTTCAAAGAAGGCAGAGAACGCGCTGAAGACGAAGAGCCCTCTTGTCGACCATCAAAATCAACCGACGAAGCTCACGTCCAAAAATTAAAGATTTGGTGCTGGCAAACCGTCGATTTACAATTAAAGACCTTGCTGATGGTGTAGGAATTTCAAAATTCCATTTTAAAAGATGTCTTGGGCATCAAACGCGTCATATTTTTCTTAATATAGCAATAATAGTTTATTTCAATAAATTTATTCGTCTAAATCATAAAGTTCTCTATTAATGGGGATTTTAACAATTTAAATATTTAATTTAGATATTATTTACCTAATTAATACCGTTATTAGAAATTATATTGTATTTATTTTTATTAAAAATGCATTATAAAGAATCATAATTATTAAAATGGTTTTAACGGTTATTTTACTGTAAAAAGCGTTTTAAAAATTTTTTATTTCTTTTGTTTATTATATATTACCTAAATAAATCTTTTTGTATTATATATCTGAAATTCATCCGGTACAAGACTAAGAATTTTACATTACTTTCGAATGACAACAATGCAAATCTTGCTATCAAATGTCGATAAATTCTGAAAGTTTAAATACAAACAGCTTTTCATGTATTCGGAAGAAAGGATTCTTGGAACTCCATTAAAGAAATCAATAAAATTCAAATAGCTTTCGGCTCAAAGGTAAAAATGATTATTGACACTACTGTCAAGGATAATACAATAGGAAAGAATTTCAGGAAATGCTTAGAAATTGATCGTTTGCAATTAAATGAGAAAATGAATTGATTTTGTGACTGAAATAAGGTCTTTCCAATACCTAAAATTGAAAAAAAAATCACTGTTGCAATTTATTTTAGCAATAAGTGGACTTAATCGATTGGCTTTAAAACAAAGACACAAAAATGAATCAAAGGGGATCCACCTTTTCCGACAATTATAAAAGACTATTTTACTAGATTATTGGTTTTGAGAGAATAAAACATTTTCATCAAATACTTTCAGATTCTATTGATGTATTATTAATTATTAAATTAATTCATGTATTTCACCTTTTATATTATAACTTACAGCATTTTAAAGTAACTCAGCGATCAAGACCCTCGTTAACTCTTCATATTATTTAAATCCATCTCTCCTTCTGCAGTCTAAACATTTAATAATCACCTTAGTCTATTTGTTGTTTCTTATCCATATGGTCTCATAGAAGGAGAAAAAAGGAGGGCAGATTCTGTTGTGATGGAGCACCCCTAGGTAGAAGTCTGACTGCGCTCCGTGACTCTGACATTATACGGGGTAGGATTGTCACCCCTACACCCAACGCTCTGCAGTCAAATTAGACCGTGATCTAAGGCATAATGTAGATTTCGAACCATTAGAAAATAATCACTTCCAGGTCCCGTCAGTATTCGAACCTGAAACTTGTGGCCCCGAGCATATCAATGAGCTAGCGTATCAATGGGATTACGATGTTCATCATACTTGCCAATTAAAAGAAATCCAATGTCAAATCTGTTGGATCATGGTAGCTAAGAATAACTTTCAAATCAATGGTTTCTAAAAATCATCTCTTATTCTTGGCATCAATTTTAAGATGTGCATTGACACCATATTCCCGGAACAAAGATTATCATCTTCAACAATTCGATCATTGTTATTGTGACAAAATTTATGTTATTTTGGCCACAAATCCTTTGACGTTATATATATATATATATATGGTTCTTTCCATTTGTAGCTTATAGTCTGGCTTAGAAACATCACGACTGAGAACCTGTGAATTCATTTTTATATGTCGAGCAACGATAAATAATTAAAAAAAATTTGGTAACATCAACATTCTACATGTACTCATTGTAGTCTTCCGGGAAATTTTTATTTTTCTTCCCCCTCAAGGATGTAGTCTATAGGACGAGATGACGTTTAATCTTTTATCATTTGTAGTGACAAAAAGAAATCAAACTGTTTACTTGGCGCTAAAAATATTTGTCCGTTATGAAATCTTCATCATATAAAAATTTAAATACTTTAGAAAAACTCTAAAAATGTCATTAGAGTCATATGAGTCATTAGTACTAATTGGTAATAATGGATGGTATCTGAAGATTCAAACCTTTTCCACACCTTTTGGCAATCCCAACGATAAAACTTACCATCCTAAGAATTTAGAGTGTATCCTGGGTGTAAACACTGAAGGCATTTTTAGGGTTTCCAACCCGTTTCTGCTAGTTCCGAAAACCAATCTGTCATCCATATGGCCACTTACCATCTTACCATCTACCATGATCTCCTTGGATTAATGGCACCATAAACTTGGATATTAATTATATGACTTGTAACATTGTAGTTTAAGTATTCTAATATTAATCTATACCTAATCAGCCTCAATGCATTTTATTGCTTTTCGCATAACTCTTAGTTTCGACACTAACCACAAAGCAGGACACAGGAATTTATAATTAAAATTATTCACTGAGGGATTAGCATGCTTCCTAATAGAGCATAAATTAATGTGTATTCTTCTCTGAAGTGAACTGGAATAAATGATCAATCTTTAAATTTCCTTGCATTTTCGACTGTGGGAAGTGATTTTTTTAATACCTATTTCTGATTTCCATTTTAAAGAACGTTAAAAAAAAAAGTTCTTTTTTTTTTTTTTCAAATCTATTTTTAATATAAACTGTCATATCGTTAAACTAGCGAGTACATTATGCAATGTTTTGATATTAATTACTCGGCAAACCATTATACAATGTTTTGTAGCAAGAATTTAATTTTATTAATTTTTTTTAAATTTATTCAGATAAACAGATTTGAAAATGCATTTATACATTTTTCATAAAATATGTAAATTTTTTCATTTTATTTATTTGTTGCGATTTAGAATACTTAGGTATCATTTTTATTATCTGTAGAAAATAAAGTTTAGAGTTGTACAAGGTATAATTATGTATTTAATTTTATTCATGCTTTAGAAAAAACATATTCATAAAATATTCCTTTTTATCTTCATTTTTTATAAATATAATCAGCACTCAAAAAATTTATCACAAACAAAATGAATACGTAGATAAATATCACTAAATGTGTTCTATTTAGAAATATTTATATAAACTATTCTTTTAATATATTATTATTCTGGAAAGAAAAGATAAAAATTGCGCGTGAAGTTTATTTTGAAAATAGTTAGCAACTTCAAAAAAAAAATCTTATTTTGAAAATCAACATATTAACATCAAAATGTAGTTAATTTAAATTCAATTTATTATTCATCAAAGTAGTTATGCATTAAACAGTTTTATAATAAATGCCATGAAACTTAAATAAACTTTCCTTGAATACTTTAATTATTTATGAAATATTTACAAAGCTTCTTCAGAAAACAGTGATTGCATTATAGAAATTTACATAACATTTCTCTTCACAATTCTTAAATGGATTAATTTTAATTCTATTGAAATCAATAAAGATTTCTATTGAAATCTGCAAGCAAGGATTTCATTGTATGTTGTTGAAGTCTTATAACAGCTTTTCAAAGGCAATATACAGTTAAATGCATTCAAAATGTGCTGAATTATTAACCAGTTGAATCTACTAATGTTCCTTTAAGCGCTTAAATGATGAGGTGTTTAAAGTATAGTATTAAGTTCGAGAACGTAAAGCCGTATTAGAATTTATAGATTTCAATGTATGAGACAAAAATCTGGTTTACCAACTGATAAGTTGATTATGTAGCATTTCTATGTTTTCATTCAGAATATAAAAGAGCAATTAAATGATAATTTACATAAATTAGAAATATTAGCAAGAAATTTGTGAAATTGTATTATATACAATTTCTCGCTATTTTTTCCTGCTAACTTTGCGACGAAAAAGAGCAATAAGCAAAAAAAAAAAAAAATGCATTTGAAAATCATAGAAAAAAGCATATAAATGCATTGAATAAAAAGAACAATACACACAGATAGTATAAGTAAACTCATTAATTAAAATAAGAGAGGCCAATTAATAATCAAACCTATTGATCAAAAATTAAAAATAATTAAGAATTTCTTTCCGACGTTTGTAGCATAATTGTTTCAATAAGTATATCCTAATATAATAAGTAAAGCATTAAAGTATTTATGAAAATATTTTTGTAAATTGAAGTAAAAATAATAATGAAGTTACAAAAATTGATATGTAATTATTAGCACTTTCAACAGTGAAAATAAAAATAATGAATACAATTATTCGGCACACAATCATATTTATTTGGATTAGGAAAAAGATCATAGTGACGACCAGTGGTATAGTACAATTGCACATTCAAATCAGCGTATGAAAAATGACTCACCTCGTCGAAATATCCTAGTGTCACAATCGTCCATGCCCTCCAGAACTATAATTTATGTGACAAGAATCTTCTACAGAAAACATCCATGAATCATATATCACAGTAATAATCTGACGCTCTAACGATGTACCACTTTTAAAGAACAATGTATGTTTCTATTGACTTTCTACTGAATCTTGATGAGTCAACCATTTGAAACTGCTTAATAGCGGATTAATAGTGTTCTAAAGAGGAGCTATTTGTCTGGTACGAAAGAATGAATGATTTGTGATTGCTGAACGTATTTTGAAGTGACTCTTTTCTCACACTCATATCAGAGTGCAACATTATATTCTACTGAAAATAGTACTGCATAATCCATTTATATTATGTATGAATTGAAACTACATTTTCTTTGAAATGTATATTATATATTATTTAAATGTTCAGTTTACAATTGGGAAATTAGTTTAAGGGTTATTTTTATTCTCTGAGTGTTAGCAAAAACTTTTTGTTCACTTAGTTCCATTTAAAAAAATTATTTTCATTAAAATACTGCAATGTTTTTGAAAAATATATCAAACAATTAAAGAAAAACCGGCATCATTTACAGAACATAAAAATCAGCGGAGAATGCGTATAAGAGGAAAAAATAAATAATTCATTTAAAGTAACTACAAACACCTTAATTTCAGATAATTAATGTACTAAAAATTACTTATAAAATAAATTTGTAGTCAACGGCAATGCGCAGCTAGTGAGCAGATTTCTAGATTTAGTTTGTCGCTCTACGGTCATTTTGTACACACTTTAGGCTTGTTAAACAGTGACCTACATTTTAACGTGGATTCAAACCACTAACAAACACAGAGCAGCCACTACCAGGACTCGAGCCTGAAAACCTGTGGTGCCAAAAGACCAGAGCACTAGCAAATTGACCATCAAGCCTCACTATCGTGCAGAAAACTCAGGTTACAACCCGCAAATGCGCGTTTTTTCTAGTAATTTTGCCCTGCGTACGTTAAGGGTAGATTAATTTTAAAAGTATTTAGTGTTAACAGGCTACTCGTATTCAAAGTTGCATAATATACATAAATAGTAAATATTTTAGTATACATAAGTTACATAACATACATAAATAGTAAGTATAGTAGTAGTATACATAATTTATTAATATACATAAAATAGTAGTATACAAAAATTATTTATATATGCAATATTCGTCCGAAAATAAGGCAAAATTTTAAACATAAACATTCGTAAAGCTAAATTCAACTCTATGATTTGGTAGCATCTCAATAATTCAATGATTTCCAAACGAAAATCCTTCTTTCTAAAGCATTTCCTTTAAATATAAATGTAATAAAATTAATGGGTATATATATATAACGTCCTCGTCTTTAAAATTACATTCGCTGTAAATACAGATTTTAAAAATTTACAATCACGACATCATAAATGTCCACATCTTATTTACATCTGTCTTTCTTTATCCATGCCTCTTATTTAACTTCGTGATATATTGTTTTTTAAAGATCTAAACAACAACTGCTTTTTCAAATATTGTTAAGGTTAAAAATGCAATCTTCTTTATCTTAAATTACCAATTAATGCTAAAGAGATCCGACAGATGTTGCCCAACGAAATAAACTGGGTTATAAAAAGTGCTCGTAAAAACATTTCAGCGGCAGTTAGGAAATAGAAAGATAGCTGAAAGAATAAGAATGCAACATTCAAATGTAACAACTCCCTGAAAATGGTAAATATTCTGCTTTTCCTGTTTTTATGCAAATTGTCATTGCCCAGAGAAGAAAACTTATTCCCTGGATGGTTAAGAAATAACATTGAAGAAAATAACTATTTTAAAAATCTAACTTGTTTGATAATCGATTGTAATCTATCGAAGTATACTCTAGCTAAATTACATTTGTTTGTTATGAAATTAAACGCATTATGATATGGTTATGTATCTTGATATTTCATGACAAAATATATAAATAAAAATGTTTTCTTTTTATGTTAATTTTAATGTAAATAAATACGTAGCATTAAGGAGAGGCAAGGCAGTAGATTTTATCCAGCAAATTTCCTGCTTCAGGGAAATTTCAATGAAATTGCAACATTTTGGTAAAAGGGCAGTAGCTTTAAATTTAGAAGACATTTGCATTTTGAAATAAAAATAATCATCTACCAATAACAAATGATTATATATAAATGACAAATGATCATCTATTAATACCAAATAATTCTCTATTAATAACAAGGGATAGCCTATCAATAACAAATGATTATGCATAAATAACGATCATCTATTATTACCAAATGATCGTTTATTAATACCAAATAATCCTCTATTAATAAACACTAATAATCTATTACACTTTTAAACCGTAGGTACCGGTCTACTATGACTGTAGAGCGTTGAAAGTAGGGTTGACAACTCTACCCCGTACAAAGAAAACTATTCTTGTTTCTGAATCTGTCAGTAGGCAGACGTCAATGGTCCATGGTGCAGTGCCAAGGAGTTAGTTTTTTTAGTTATATAATCTAGTAATAACAACTAAATCATGTATAACAAATGATCACAAATGATCATCTATTAATAACAGATGATAATCTATTAGTGACAAATGATAATGTACTAGTAACAAATAATCATGTTTAAATAACAAATGATCATCTAATAATAACAAATAATCCTCTATTAATAACAAATTATCATTTAAAAAATCCAATGCTCTTAGAAATTTAAGATATTGCTGCCGTTTTATTTGTTTATTTTATTTCTTTATTTTATCATATCTTTGTTCTATCATTATATTTTATAAAGAAATCATTCGATTTTTTTTTTTTCATTATATTAATAAAACCCTATGTATTTTATGATGTATTAATGAAAGTGTATTTTTTTAAATTTCTAATCACGAGTATTTTTACTTCAAATTTATACAAATTTCTAGAAGTGCAAGTACGAAAATGTCTGTTTGTATTGAATAGACGACGAGATGAGGAGAGCAAATTGCCTTCAAAGGGTTTATATTCTAACTTAAGATTGCGCAAAAAGACCTACATTAATTCATAGAAGTGATGGTCTTGTAAATTGTCAAGAAGCTTTTCTGGTTAATAGGCCAAAGAACAGAAGTGTAAATCCCAGATCATCACATAAAAAGTTATTGAAGAAGTTTACATATATATATATTTAAGACGTTTAAGTTTAAGAGATACAATTGCATTATCCGTCATACAGAATGATGGTTTCACAGCACTGCACAAGACCACATCAGTATTCCAACGTACAATAATATTCATAATATATTGAAAGAAATTTTGGTCAATTTTTTTTTTCATTAAAAAAGCGTAAAATATTCACAACACTTCTTTTTAACGGCATGATATATATGCATCCATAGTATAAAGAAGAATTATCAGGTGTTAGACTGAGATGTAAAAAAATGTGTGTTTACTTACAATATTATTATTATTGCATTTAAAATTATTAAATACCTTTACACATTCGCAACATAAAATGTAAAGTAGCTGGAATTTATAAATAAAACATTTTTTTTTTATTTAAAATGCTTTATCAAAGTTTTTTTTTCCTGCTACAGAAAGCTGGAAACTGTTCTTATAAGTATGCATATTTTCTATCGTCTATAAATCACTTATGGAGGACGACTCCAAAATAAATGATATCGCATCGAAATGAATTATATAACTCTACCGGTCCAAGGCTTTAAACTATTGATCACTCCTCTGATCCAAGATTAATGACATTACTTAATGAATTAAGGTATCGAAAAAAAAGGATTATTTGAAAATATTTTAATGATGATTAATGAGTTGGTTTTTGCTCGTGGTCCACAGTTTTGAGGAGTCCTGCACCTGATCACTATGTATTATCTATTATCTATAAACAAATGGAGGATAACACGAAAATAAATGATATCACTCTGAAAATGGATCCTATCACTCCACTGACCCAGTTCCCAATATATAAAAGGAAGTGACAAAGCATAATCCATTGCCTCAGGTAATGAATCCCTGTTTGAATAATTAATTCGTATCTTCTTAAATGGAAGGACCATTACTGGTCTACTCATTACTTAAGCTGTTCTGCATCCCTCCTAGTAAATATCAACATCCGAAATGTGAACGTTTGCTTCCGCTACGTCCATTGCAGTAATTACATCTGCCATATATCAGGAAACGGCGTATTAACATCCTGAGTAATAAAGAGGCATAATAGCCATCAATGACGTAAGGGGGTGTATTTGATATGATATGCAATTGAATTAAGCATGTATGGATGCTTTAATTCAACCGAAATAGGTGCT
Source organism: Caerostris extrusa (assembly GCA_021605095.1). Classification (NCBI taxonomy): domain Eukaryota; kingdom Metazoa; phylum Arthropoda; class Arachnida; order Araneae; family Araneidae; genus Caerostris; species Caerostris extrusa. Next base: position 11,486 of record BPLR01017497.1, read on the forward strand.
CAAAATGAACTGGTTCTTTATGGATTGAAAAGTTATAAAAGTATGCTTAATGAATTATAATAATAACCGCAGAAAATGCTTTCCGTCTGTGTGTAAACTGCCTTTGATGTAAACTGCTACCTGGTAACAGGAAATTATAGTCGCTTTAATGGTTAAGACTTCGAAGCTAAATTTTATTGATTGTTTTAAATTTGGGGGCTTCGTTGAAAATGTAAAGCTTATACGACCTGATATTAGTAGTAGGCGTTTGGATTTAATGCACTTCCGATTTAAGTTCCAGCAGTAATAGGATTTCGATTACGTTTTATATGAATGTTGCCATAGACAGTGAGAGTAACAGTATTGCAATTAGACTAAATCTGTTCCGGCTTTCCCAAGGATATTAGGGAAATTTAATAAAGAACTTCGTGCTTCGAACACGTAAGGTTATGCTATTACTCAATGACCCACATAAGAATAACATCTTTATTTATAACATTACAATGTAAATACTAATTACATTTAATAAATATTTTGAAATATTTGTAGTGATTGAAGTATATTTATATTTAATTAAATGAATATGAGTTATATATACATAATTTTTAAAATATATTTGTTTTTTTATACAAATTCACATGTTTCAAACCTGGTACGCACATAAGCTGTAGTCTTCGTAAGACTGTAGTCCACTAAAAGAGATTTCTCATATTCACCATGATTTTTTCCCCTCAAATCCCTCCATTCATTTAGGGTTTGGATGCTTTTTTTAGCGAGGAATTTTTTTAGATCCTAATTTTCTGAGTTCACTGATCCAATATCATTCTTTAAAAAAGAAATGTATTTATTAGTAATTTTATTGTTCGATGGCTCACTCACACACACAAATAAAAACTGAAATAATAAACATGGACTGTAATTTTTCTCCTTTATTTAGGCAGCCATCACACTCGAGAATGAACTGACCACACAACCACTCTCTTTAGTTACAGTTGTTCAACTCCCTTTCTACATTCCTTTCTCTTTCTCGTCATCTCACCCCCTGCCAGACACCCCCCACAGACAGGACTTTTACGGGACATAGGGCGTTGACTTCCCTATACGGGGACTTGGGATTTTGAGGCAACAAGTATTATTTATTATAAAATGTTCTATTGTTCATTCGAAATATTTTTCGTATAACAAAAATTGTCTTCAATATTAAAAGCAGAGATTATATTTGTAAAAGGAACCAATTTATTACCAACACCTTTCTATAATATGTGTCAGAAACTATTAGTTGATACGTCCAGAATGTTAACCAAATTGTTACAAATTGATGTCATTTGATAACTGCCAACATACTATAGCGTTTTAATGTAATATTTATAAATAATGGCAACAAATTAAAATCTATAAATGATTTCAATTCTACCACTTTATAAATCTTTATAACTTATTTGATAAAAATTAATTTTGTAGCAGTTGATTAATTCTTGTATAAAAAAAAATTGATGATTGTATAAATAAATTTGAAAAAGATTTTTTACGTTATAGACAATTTTTCCTTTAATATTGATTATATAATAATTGTTTTATACTTCACATTACTTGATGCCTCTACTTTTAAAAATGGGTATTTTTTTTTTCCGAAGCACCTTACACACTTTTTATATTTCAGAAAAATAACCTAGATAAAATGCTCATAAAAGGAGGTGGATTCAAGTATCACTTGAATAATGCAAGAGATCGGAAGAAGCAAAAAGAAAAAGCCAAATAAATCTTCGAAACACATAGCTGGGAAAAAAAGGGATCAATTCCACAGCAAAAATGTATTGCAAACTAATACCTTCAATGCTTGTATCAGCAGATACGTAATGGGATACGTTTTATGCACTAAGTAATTCTAATAACCCATCGCAAAACACGAAACTGTGAAATCAAGTGCTCCAAATTGGAGACGAATTGACTCCTAAGAAGAAGTGACAGTTTCAGAAGCATCAAATTCTCCGTCCGGACTGCTGAAACCAGTCGAATCTTTGCAGTTGTATCTTGTTTCAGCA
>BPLR01017498.1:0-19835 GCA_021605095.1 Caerostris extrusa
TTTTAATAGTATTATCTATATATTAGCAGATAAGAAAGAACAATTTGGTAGCTGAAACCAAATATTTGAATGGGTTTTAAAAAAATTTAATGTTTTAAGGATAACAGATTTTCATGAGTCAGTTCTTTTAAAATGGAACATAAAAAGTTATATAGACTACCAAAAAAATGTTTTATAAATAATTATTAATTTTTAACCAAATGTATCTTTTCATTATATTTTTTAATCGGTTACAACCCGTTCCGTTCATTTTCCCAATATTTTTCAGAGGTAATTAATATTTTTTAAATTTAAAAAGTAAAAAAAAAATATATAATTGTAAATGTACTATTGGTAAAATGTTCACAAATTTACAAAAATGTACAAATTGAAACCATGGTTTCACCTGCGCTCAACGGTCAGTGTCCCCTGTAGTGTTTAGTTGTCACTGCTACGGTCATTTTGTGGACACAGAGATTAATTAGGCCAGGGCCTGCACTTTAACTTGGATTCTGAACAAGTGCTAAAACTACATTCAATCACTTCTTTTTAAAAATTTATTTTAAAGCACTCAAATCTACTTTTAAATTTTAAAAAATACTGCAGGAATATGGTTTAAAATATATCTATATTTCTAAAAGAGAAACTCGACGCACCTTTTGCCCTAGATTATATCATCACTTGCAATTACGCCGAATAGTAATTACTCTCCCAAATGGAAAAGCAAAGCAAATACTTTTCGGTCGGAACGAGAATAGAATTATCAGAATAATGAAGATTAGATATCATTAGAGACGCATTCACTTCTCCAAGAGTCGTTATGAAAGGAACCCGGGAGTCATTATTTATTCTAAAAAAAAAGCTATCTTCCCCTGAAAATGATGTTCTCGTGAAATATTGCTCTTTCTACGCTGTTTAAAAAAATCCTTAAACTCAAGTGAGTAAGTGTTTCCTGCGGGATATTATTTTCAAAGCAATCATTGCACAGTAATTGCACCTTTTCAAATCGTTTTTTATGTAGTTTTTAACTTGGAGAAAGAAAGTAATAGTTTTTAATAGTATTATATATATTAACAGATAAAGAACAATTTAGTAGTTAAAAACGAATATTTGAATGGGTTTTTAAAACATTTAATTGCATTAAAGATAATTTTTCATGTGTCAGTTCTTTCAAAATGAAACATTAAAAAGGATATAGTCTAAAAATGTTTTATAAGTTATTATTCATTTTTAAAACAAATGTTTCTTTTCGTTATATTTTTTTAAACCGGTTGCGAACTGTTCAGTTCGTTTTCTCATCATTTAAAATAGTAATATGAAATCTAAAAATTTAAAAAGCACACAAAAAAAAAAATTGTAACCATGCTTTTCACCTACACACCTGCAAGAGTGTGCATTTATCCTATGGCATTTAATTGTCGCTCTTCGGTCATTTTGTGCACACTTTAGGCTAATTAAGCCGGGACCTACAGGTTAACGTGGAGTTCGAACCACTAACAAACGTCCATGCCACTGCCAGGATTCGATCCTGAAGCCTACGGTACCAAAAGGGAAGAGCGCTAGTCAATTGGCCATTAGGCCGCACTCATGGAAGAAGGGTAGACCTGGCAGCTTCAATTGTGATGGAGCACCTGTAGGTAGAAGTCTGACTTGACTCCGTGTCGCTGAAGAAGGACAATGTCTTCCAGGAAGTCTTTTGGGGGAACTACCTCGCATTTGCGTATCGTATGGAAGAAAACCCGGAAACCCTCCCCCAGGTAGTCCGACTAACGAGCCAAGGTGCTAAACATCATAAACGCCATAGGGGCCTGAAGCCGACTAACTAACGCTCTGACGCTCTATGCCATAGGTTTCGAGTTCGAGTCCCGATGGTGCCAAGGATGCTTGTAGTGGTTCGGAAGCTATTTTAAAACATAGGTCTCGGTCTAATGTGACTATGAATGGTTGGGCTGATAACTCTACCCCTGTAAAAATCAGCGTCACGGAGTCAAGTCAGACATCTACCTACTGATGCTTCATCACAAAAGAAGATGCCCTCCCTCCCCCTCCTTCTATGAAACTACACGGGGTCTTGGGCTTAGTGTGCATTGTTGCTGTCCACCAAATGAGTTAAAAACAACACAAAGATCATCAAGCCTTCTCGTTTTTTGAAACATTGTCTGCAAGTAAGCCGCCAGTGGATTGAACCTCTACCCTAATTTTCACCAGCGGCGCACATAATCACTGAACCACGAGTCAGTCTATAAATTTCTACTACTAGTTATTAAAACTATATTCAATCACTTCTTTTAAAAATTTATTTTAAAGCATTCAAATATGCTTTTTAAATCTCTTTTTTTTTAAAATACTGCAGAATTAATGTTTAAAAAATATCTATGCTTCTAAAACCAAAACTCGACTCACCTAGATTATATAATCACACCTGCAATTACAACGAATTGTAATTAATCTGGCAAATGGAAAGCAAAGCAAATACTTTTCGGTCGGAACGAGAACAGAATTATAGAATAATGAAGATTAGATATCATTAGAAGCGCATTCACTTCTCCAAGAGTCGTTATGAAAAGGAACCCGGGAGTCATTATTTATTCTGAAAAAAAGCTATCTTGCTCTGAAAGTGATGTTCTCGTAAAATATTGCTCTTTCTACGCTGTTTAAAAAAATGCTTTAACTCAAGTGAGTAGGTTTTTGCTGAGAGATAGTATTTTCAAAGCAATCATTGCATAATAATTGCGCTTTACAAATCGTTTTTTACAGCAGTTTTTAACTTTGAGAAAGAATTGTTTTTAATAGTATTATCTTTATATTAACAGATAAGAAAGAACAAGTAGTAGTAGTTAAAACAACACTTTAGTAGTTAAAAACAAATACTTGAAGTTTTTTTTTTTTTTAAATTTAATTGCATTACAGATAATTTTTCATGAGTCGGTGTTTTTAAAAATGAAACAGAAAAAGATGTTAATTATAGCGTAACCAAAAATGCTTTATAAATGATTATTACTGTTTCAACCAAATATTTCTTTTCGTTATATTTTTTTAGCCGGTTAAATCCTTTCGTTCGTTTCCCTAATATTTAACAAAAGCAATGTTTTTAAAAATTTAAGAAGAAACCAAAATTTAAAAATATATGTTTTTAAAAAAATTATAAAGCACGAAAAATATATATTGAATTAATTTTTCGGATTTTTAAATTCAATAAAGTTATATAGATATATATATATATATATATATATATATATATATTAGCAGGTATATATCAAATAATAATACACATATATAAATGATGTTTAAAATTGAAATCATTCATCTGCTAAAAATATTCACAATTTGGTTATCTCTTAAATATTTTCGTAAGCCCTTGTAATTTAGGAAATATGTTTCAGCCTATTAATTTATTTTTAGTATAAATGCCCGTAATAAACAGATTTATTAAAAAAGTGGAATTTAATAATATACAGATTTATTATAAAATTTCTTACATTTTCTCTAAATGAAAAATGATTGTTTCGCTCTGTAAAATCAAGTTTGAAAACTTTTATGGTTTAAAATTGACGTTCCTGTTTAATAAACTGTGTAGCTTAATACTATATGTATCGAATCTTTCCCTTATTTTACCAAATCAAAAAACTTTCCACGAAAATGTTTTTTACTTTTCCTGCGTATAGAAAATGTTTTTTTTTGCCGAATTAAAAACTTTTTTTTTACTTTGTTTCCTTCTTTTGCCGAATTAAAAATTTTCCTTTTTTGCCGAATTAAAACACTTTTTTTACTTTACCGTATCGAAAATGTTTCCTTCTTTGCCGAATTAAAACACTTTTTTTGACTTTACCGTATCGAAAATGTTTCCTTCTTTGCCGAATTAAAACACTTTTTTTGACTTTACCGTATCGAAAACTTCTTTTGACTTTACCGTATCGAAAAACTTTGCCGAATTAAAACACTTTTTTGACTTTACCGCATCGAAAAGCTTCCGTTACTATGCCATGGATTAGCACGATAAGCCGGTTCTACCTAAATACCGATATAGTCATGGACTTATTATGCTATTTGTTGGCTCGTAGAAAATAGAGTAGAGCACAAAAAGCTCTAATAATCCACAGTCGTGAAATTTTGCCCTAATTGGAAAAATGTGGGTCAATCCTGCTTCACCCTGAGTAATGTTGAATTTACTAGATGTAAGCCATCTTAGTGAGAAATATGCTTAAGTCAAAGTGCATAGCATTCAAATACTGCTTCAATAATAATCAAAGGATAGTCACAGAGACTGGTGGATGGTGATGTGGGTTTACCAGCTCAGCGAGGCTGATACGAAGCCCGACAAGTGAAGTTGAAGCTAAACCTCTTGTGTCTAAACCAGAGATAAAAGCGATAAATCAGTATATCAATAAATCCTAACTTTAGTTTGGAATAAGGGACAGGATGATGGGAACTGCCCAGATGTGGTGTTCGAAAAATGTGTGTACAATGCAGCAGATGCACTTTATATAGCCAAGTTTTATATAACTCCTCACTTTAGATCAAAGTGTCCGGCATTCGAAAGCAATATTCCAGTCGATATTTATGATGATCCTATTCAAGTCAATAATCTTATGAATTTATAAATGTATTTTCCCAATTATTTTCTCCTGTGATTGTCATCTGCTAATTTTAAGGCTGATTTTTGTATTACATTTCGTATTATCTATACTCAGAAAATTGTAAAGAAATCTTTTTATGGATAAATAAATGCTATTTTTATGGGTGCCGTGATGGAAAATCCCGGGTATATTCCAACCAAATAATTCATTAATAACTATAACATTCTACCACAATCGCCACTGTTATTCTTCAAAGCTGTTGTCGCAGCTTCGAACAACAAGTGTATGCTTACAAATAATAATAATAAGTGGAATAATCTTGCAAATCCATCAACAATCTTGCAACATCCACAACAACAACAATCAATGTTGCAATCCATCCACAACAACAATCTTGCAATATCCACAACAACAATCTTGCAATATCCACAACAACAATGTTGCAATATCCACAACTTGCAATATCCACAACAACAATCTTGCAATATCCACAACAACAATCTTGCAATATCCACAACAACAATGCAATATCCACAACAACAAATGTATGCTTCTTGAGGCAATAAAACTTTCATCCTCCTACATGTTATTAATCAAAGAGTAAGGCATATATAAATATTTCAAGATCTAGTTTTTGGTTTATTAGATGCATTCTGTAAGTACTATCCATATCGATGCAAAAGTCTAAGATAAAAAATCAAACCTTTAAATGGTTGGGGTTTCATATTTTCTTAAAGAAGAATGTTACACAATTTCAAATTTCTAGATAACAGCCATAGAGAATATTATAATTAATATGATCTATAGCCAAGAATTAAAGTACTGGTACTTCAAAAAGCATCTTAAAAGCTGGGATAAAATAAGTTCTAGGGAAAAAATTACGAAAAGAAAAAAAAAAAACTTCAAGCATAAAAAAAAAAAGTTGCTTTGAAAAATGCTGGTCTAACTTGAATAACGAAAAAAAGTGCATGTAGAAGTTGTATATTTTAGAGTTGTCACTTGTCATGTTTACATCTGTTACTGTATCTCTTTACTAGTGGTGATGTTTTTTTTTTTTTTTTTTTTTCATTTCAGTAAATAAAAATGAATTGTTTTTGGAAAAAACAAATATTTTACAACAAAATAACAGAGAATAGCGGCAGTATTTATAGAGTGTTTTTTTCGTTTTATATAAATAAAAATTAACTTGAGTTAGTTCAAATATAATTCTTTGGTAGAACAACAATCTTTTGTGCTAATAGTTTGTTACGGTAACCTGTAATTAAGAAATAGAAATTAAGCGAGGTACAGCTAGTGAAATGTGTAGAGTTAAATTGCTTGTTCACTTGAAAAGAACAGTATATGTGAACAGGATATTTCCAATCAAATGGGTTTTTTTCAGAAAAGTATTTTTGTATTATTGGATAGCAGTACTACTAAATAAAATGTAAAAGGTCAAGAGTAAAAGGCAAATTGTATCTCCGCTCCAATAGCCAGTTGTTTCATAGATTATCGTTATGGTTAATAATCTTATACATTTTTATATATTCATTTACATAAAATTTCATTTTTAAATCAATCAATTAATAAAATTTCAGTTTTTAAATCAATCAATTAATAAAATTTCATTTTTAAATCAATCAATTAATAAAATTTCATTTTTAAATATATCAATTTTAAAATTTCATTTTTAAATCAATCAATTAATAAAATTTCATTTTTAAATCAATCAATTAATAAAATTTCATTTTTTAAACCAATCAATTAATAAAATTTCATTTTTTAAATCAAATCAATTAATAAAATTTCATTTTTAAATCAATTTAATTTTTTTAAATCAATCAATTAATAAAATTTCATTTTTTAAAAATCAATTAATAAAATTTTTTTCAATTTTTAATAAAATTTCATTTTTAAAAACAATTTTTTAATAAAATTTCATTTTTAAATCAATCAATTAATAAAATTTCATTTTTAAATCAATCAATTAATAATTTCATTTTAAATCAAAATTTTAAAATTTCATTTTAAATCAATCAATTAATAAAAATTTTTAAATCAATCAATTAATAAAATTTCATTTTTTAAATTTTAAATAATTAATAAAATTTCATTTTTAAATCAATCAATTAATAAAAATTTCATTTTTTAAATCAATTAATAAAAATTTTTAAATCAATCAATTAATAAAAATTTTTAAATCAATCAATTAATAAAATTTCATTTTTAAATCAATCATTTTTTTTTAATAAAATTTCATTTTTAAATCAATCAATTTAAAATTTCATTTTTAAATCAATCATTTTTAATAAAATTTCATTTTTAAATCAATCATTTTTAATAAAAATTTTTATCAATCAATTAATAAAATTTCATTTTTTTTTAATAAAAATTTTTAAATCAATCAATTAATAAAATTTCATTTTTAAATCAATCAATTAATAAAATTTCATTTTTAAATCAATTAATAAAAATTTTTTAAATCAATCAATTAATAAAATTTCATTTTTTCAATTTTAATAAAATCAATCATTTTTAATAAAATTTTAAAAAATTTTTTTCAATCATTTTTAATCAATTAATTTTTATTTTTAATCATTTAAATTTAAAATGCTCCATTAAAATTCAATGAAATATTTTTTTGCAAGTTTTCAACTTTTACAAAAGTAATACATAACTTAAATTTCAATTTTAATACAAGTTAAATATTTACTATTCTAATTCTATAACATATCTCGTGGAAATAATTCATTATGTAAATGAGAAAATGAACATAGACTTCAGCATATTATCTGCTTTATCCTTTACGTATAGTCTTTTTTAAATTACCTTATTCCCAAAAATTTCGTAATGATTACAACAATTATCTTGAGAAGAAAAACTATTTCAATACAACATCACGCAAAATGTATTACACGTATACAATTATGCAAATATTAAAATAAATTCGCCACTAAGGAAGCCAATATAACAAGATTATAAAAATATCATCATAAGGATTGATTATAAAACAAAGATATGTTAAACATACACGATAATTTCTCCTCATAAAATTTTTTTTTCAACAAAACAAAATTGCAATAACTCACCCATATTAATGTTCATCAGAATGCTTCTTTTTATTACTACTACAATGTCCTCCATGTTGTTAAAATCATAAACATTAATCAGAAACGTGTAATGTTGCCACAAAAAATAAAGAATTAAACTGATGAGTTTCTTCCAATAAACATTAACAAAAAAAAAAAACCCTCAAGAACAACTAAAGATAATAAATGTCGCACTAAAACTCAACTTTGATTTATTCTCTTTGTGTTCTTGCTTGTAATAATGAGGTTTTTCTTTTGCGATTTCCAACTTTTTGGTGTGTTACTTCTTCCTTAGATGTATGGTTATGGAGCACGTAATTTTTGCATTAATAGAAGCAGTTTGGGGACTTTTTTTTTTTGTGTCATTTGTTGCATTTTTTGTTTTTCCACGATGTCTGATTCTTAAAATAACTCGATTGTTCTAGTTAAAAAGTTCACTGAGAAATGACTCGGAACAAAATTCTCAAAGATGCCAGATTATTCAAGATTAATGTTGAGTCGAGTATCGTTTGGTGTTTTTGCTGGTGTTGTAAAATATTTTATCTTAAAGGCTTTTTTTTTGGGGAAGAGAAATTTTTAATTTATATATTTATTTTCTTAAAAATTCTTAAGTATTTTTTTTTAAATCGTTAAGTATATTTGTGTTAGCGAATGATATATTTTTCACTTCTAAATTTTAAAACGTCGGATAAAAATTTTAAAACTGGGATGATTAATTTGCAAACTGTCTGCAAGTAAATGAGAATATTTCTTATACATCATTGCTTAATTTTTACTTCTGCAAACTTTACAAGACACAGCATTATTAAGTACAGCAGTTTTAATACTTTTCTTGAAACTGTTACTGAATAAAATAAAACTATATATATATATATATATATATAAGGGAAAAGGGTGTCTGTATATGTAAATTTTAATTCTACAATTATTATTGATTGAAAATTGTGTAAATCTAACTCTATAGAATCTGTCAACTTCCCAACTCGTGCCTTACTGGCAGCGCGCATAACTGGTGAGCATTAGGACTGAGGTTCAATCCACTGGCGGCTGTGCTGTAGACACTGTTTCAAAAATCGAGAGGCTCGATGGTGTTTGTGATGTTCAGCATCTTTGCCTCGTTAATCGGACTACCTGATAAGAATTTCCGGGTTTTCTCTCATACGATACGCAAATGAGGGGTAGTTCCCCCTAAGAAATTACTTCAGTGAGCCACTGCTCTCTTTCTTGAATGACACGGAACAACGTGATACTTCTACCTTCAAGTGTTCTATCACAACAGAAGCTGCCGCCCGCCCTCCTTCCATGAGATCGCACAGATTCATGGACGTGGCCTAAAGTGCTGCTATCAACATGATCAAGTGGAATAAGAAGAAGAAAGAAATGTGTCAAAATGTTTTTTTTTTTCCATACGATACGCAAAAGTGGTTTAGTTCCCCCTAAAATGTCCTCCCGGAAGGCACTGCCCCCTTCTTCTTCAGCCTCACGGAGCCAATTCAGACTTCTACCTACGGGTTCTCTATCATAATAGATGCTGCCCTTCTTCCATGAGACCGCACAGATTCATGAATGTGGCCTAAAATGTTATTGTCAATATGATCAAGTGGGATAAGAATGAAAAAAATGTGTTAACTTTAGCCACAGATTTCGGGTTCGACTACCGGTGGTGCTATGAACGGTTGTTGTACTTTGGAATCCACTTTAAACAGTAGGTCCCGTTCTTATATGACTGTTTTGGAGTAGAGCTGACAGCTCTACCCCGTAAAAAGAAAACATCTCTTGCCTCGTAATCTGCCTGTAGACAGATGACCTTGGCCTACCATGGGGCTGCTGCGCCAATGAAAAGAAGAATTGGTCATAGTTCAATTCTAAATTAACTATTCACTAAAAAAAAAAATAATGCATTTATGAATAACATTTCACCGGTTTTTTTATTTAATCCCCCCCCCCCCCACAAATCAATTCTTGAAAAATTAAATAAATACATTTTGGACATATTTAAGTCTTGGGACATATCATAATACATCGAAAAGAATCATTAATACAAATGTTTTTAATACTTATTTCTTTTACATAGGAATCTACTTTTAGCATATTTAGAGTTAATAATGCAAATCATATCAAAAGAAATGTAAAAGAAACACATGCATAATGCAATGATTTCCCCTGTTTACTGATTCATGTGCAAATTTTTTTTTTTTTTATCTTTGCCAACATACAAATCAAATAAGCTATGATAAAAGAAATAAGAAATCTTTTTCCAAACTTTTAAGTCTTTTGAGATTTAAATTTGTTTCACTTCATAAATATTCATAGATTCGGGAGAAACTAAATCTTAACTCTTCTTTTTCTTAATTAGTTTGTCCATGAATTCGTGAAATATTTTATTTTTGAAAAGTAAAACAAAAATATTTTATGTAGAAAATCATTAAAAACAATTTTCCTTGATAACAGGTGGTATCAAATGTAACAAAATTGAGCAGATGAAAATAATTACAGAAGTACTGATTAACATATTTTGATTTTTAAAAAAATTATTTGTTTTAGATTAAATTAAAGGTTAGAAAGTAAAAATAGAAAAAAAAATTTGTCTAATGTTCAAATGAAATTCATACAGAATTCCCATTGTGGGGCAAGGCCGTCTGCCTACTGTCAGATTTCGAGACGAGAAATGCTTTTTTTTTTAACGGTGTAGGTTTGTCAGACCTACGCCCAACGCTCAACATACATTTTGGACTGGCACCTACGGTTTAAAGTGGATTCCGAACCATTACAAGCCGCCTGATGGTCAATTGGCTAGCACTCTGGCCTTTGGTACCGCAGGCTTCAGGTTCGAATCCTGGTGGTGGCAGGGATATTTATGAGTGGTCCTGGTCCAATTAGCCTTAAATGTGCAAAAAAAAATAACCGTAGAGCGATAAAATAAATCACTACAAACATCCATGGCACCGCTGGGACTCGAACCTGAAACCTGTGGCATCGAGCGCTAGTCACTTGGCCATCAGGCCCCTAAACCATTACACTTTCATCTTCTTCTCCATTGGCGCAACAGCCCCATGGTGGTCCTAATGGCAGATTCCGGTTTCAGAGATGGTTTTCTTTTTACGAGATAAGGTTGCTAGCCTCTATGCCCAACGATCAACAGCCATATTAGACCGAGACCTACGGTTTAAAGTGGATTCTGAATCACTGCAAACATGAATGGAACCACCGAGACTCGAACCCGAAACCTGTGGCACCGAGCTAGTCACTCGACCCTCAGGCCCCAATTATTTTATTATTTATTAAGAATCCACATTATTCAAAACCACTAATATTCAACTATCAATTTATTACCAAACCACTAATATCAAACTTAATCCAAACCACTAATATTCAACTAGAAATCAATATCAATTCAAATTTCATTAGGTTTGTAATGGTGGTTAGGTAGTCATTAGATTTGTAATTGTAGAGGAGTATTGTTACTCCGCATCCGTAGCTTATCTTCAAGCTACACGCATCTCCTGGGTAGTGCTAGGTGAGTAATGTTCGGTGCAGCCCTTGCTTATGGTATAAAAGACAATTGTCTAAGTATTTGCCAGCTGCATTAGAAAAAAATCTTTCATTACCAAGTTTCCTAATTTAATTATAAAAAAAAAAGGTTTCTGAATTCGAATTTTCCTTTTCATTTCAGGAGAATTCATCTGCCAAGTGTCAGACTGGGGTACCATCCAGAACAAGAGCATCCAAGTCTCGGTGGTGACAAAACCGCAAGTCCAAGTCATGCCACTGACGTCCACGGTCCGACAGGGAGAACGAATAGTGATCACATGCCTGTCACAGGACGACATCCATGGCAGCTTCGGCTACAACTGGGTCAAGAACAACCACATCCTCAACCCATCCTTGGAGCCGGAGATGGTGGAAGACCTGTATCCCTGCAGGCAGTCGACTGCTCATACATTCCGCAAGGGCCTCTGCAACATACACCTGTATTGTCACCAGTACAGCTGGATCCACGAGGAAGGATTGTTCTGTTACAGTAATATCAGCAAAAGGTTGGTGTTTAAATCCATTAAAAGATTCCTTAATTCCTTACAACAAACATAGATAAAAAGTTTATCTATGTTTGTTGTTGTAAGGAATTAATCGCAATAGCAAATTAATACTGAAGATTTCACATTTACATATCGCTTTTTTGGCACGTTGGGGTTACCAGTGGGTCTAAGTGTAACTTTTGCAGCTATCATACAGAAATTCTCATGTTCCACAATCAACAGTTGGACGCTTGGAAACCGCAGGCGTGCCACTGCCCTCACCACTGGAAAGCGGTGTCTCAGTGTATTTACAATAGATTGTCAGAAGTGGGATTCGAACCCACACATCAACAGTTAGGGTTTTATACCATTGAAACTAATAAGTATGGGCAGTGGAGAAAATATAACATCTGAAGCCAGTGGCAAATGTTTTGAATGAGGGCCCTTCAATGCAAAGTATCATCATCAAGTAAAACCTAAGGATGACTTTAGGTTAAATTATGTCCATTTTCGATCACAAACCGCTTCACTTGACCCTTATCAGTAATGTATGGCGAAGATGCAACTTTTTCCGAGTCAATTTCAGTCACTTCACTTTGGTTTTGATTATGTGTATCTCTAGTACAGTACTCCTTCTTTCTTTTTTCGTATTTTACTTCCACTAAGATATTTTCTGTTAATAAACATGGTATTATGTAATTCCTACCATCAACTAATTAGATAATAAGCATGGAGAATCCGTGAAACAAGGGTCTTCCCAGTTTTCTCGAAGTCTCTGACTTGCCAGCGAGAATTCCCACTTTTAATTTTGTAAGTACTTATTCAAATATTAGGGGAATTCCATAACAAGTGAAATTAAAAATGTCCCAGTGGCACATGGGTGACAGCGAGAATTTACCTTTTTTTTTTATTTTGTAAGTACCTATTCACATGCTAGAAATCGGGAAGTCTCTAGCATCGAGATTAAACGTGCTTAACTATTTCTATTACTATTACTACCAGATGCGATGTACTTTTCATGCAAATGAATACGTTCAAAATCTCGATACACTTTTTTTTATCACTTTAGTAACATAAATTCATTAAATACATAATTAATAAATGTTACTTTATTTTGAACAAGTAATAAAAAAAAAAACATTTTTAAGTCAATTCCTACTTTTTTTTTCTATATTGCAGAAAGTCCTATATAAATAATTTTCATTCTTTTTGTAAGTCTATCTGGTGCCATCTATTGGTAGATATATGCGACTTAAATCAAAAAAAAAACTAAACTAAATATTATTATACTTAATTTAATTTAATTACTGAATTAATATTTGAAAAACCTGTATCAACATCCAGTGTCATCCACTACAAGTTCAAAAAAATGTATTTGAACTTGAGTGTATGAATAGAAAGTATTTTATGAACGATTGAACATTTGAACAAGATATATATAGGGAGAGTGTGAGCTAATAGAAGGAATTGAATAATAAATGCCAGGCCTTTCCTATACTCATAGCCTCTTTGCTCGGGTAGAGACCAGTTGCAATTTGCGTGTCTTGCCACCCTATTGTTACGCCACTAAGTGTGGGGTAATTACCTAAAATTCCTCCAAAAGACCGTCTTCCATCCTGTAGGTGTATTTGGGTGGCATGCATAAGTGAAACACAAGAGATACTTATGGAGAACAACAACAACAAAATAGCAGATGCACTTGCTTTTTCAGCGTGATCTTAACATTGCAACAGCAACAAAATAATCTCAATATACAGTTCATTCATTAACAATATGCTCACATAAACAAAATATTTTATTTAGATATTGAATGACTATTGGATTTAGCATCACTTACTTCGATATGTATTCTCTGTCTATCAATTTTTATGACATTCTACCCATTCTTTTATGGCGTTGTTTTTTTTTTATGTTGGGCAAGTATATTTATCCATAAAAAAAAACTTTAATTTATCGTTTTGGACCTAAACTACCTGGTAAAGTATTGTATGAGTATATGAATGGAGGATTTTAGGTTCGAAACCCGAAATGTATAAACGAACCATATCTTAGATGTCTGCTAAAAGTTGTAGAACCATAGCTTCCCTGTTTATATTTAAGATGCCTTTCTGCCAACAATCTGTGGACTGTAAAGACATTTACAAGACCATCTGTGGGCTGTAAAGACATTTTTTTCAATTAGAAAGGCAATCAAATACCAACCTTTTCAAATTATTCGTTCTAAATTAGGGTTCCATAATAAGAGCGTAACATCACAGGTCCTATATGCGCCGTGTTGAATTATGGGTAATGTTAAATCTAATACATATCTGTCGTTCTAATGACACATCTGCAGTTCTAATGTCAGCGACCAAAATGTCTTACATTCTCTATTTATCACTTTTCATAACATCATACCCACTCTTTTTGGGCGTTGTTATTTCTTTATGTCTGACAAGTATATTTATCATTAAAATAAAACATTCATTTATCGTTTGGAACCTAAACTACCTGGTGAAGTAGTGCATGAGTATCTGAAGTGAGGATTTTGGGTTCGAAATCCGAAATGTGAAACCGAACCATAGCTTCCATTTCTACGCTGTAAGTTAGCCCAATATATGGGCTGTAAAGATATCTACGAGACAATATGTGGATTACGAGTATAAAAGCATCTACAAGACAGTCTGTGGGCTGTAAAGACATTCTGTTGGGCACGAGCAGAAGGAATGACCGCTTCCCTCACATACTAACCCTTTCGAATATTCGTTCTAAATTGGGGTTGCATTATGTGGATGTAACATAACAGGTCCTATACGCCCCGTATTGAATTCTCATCATAATCATCAGTGGCGCAAACGCTCCATGATGAGCCAAGGCCGTCTGCCTGCTGGTAGATTTCTAGACAGGAGATGTTTTTTTTTACGGGGTAGGTCCTACGTTCAAAGCTCTACAGCCATATTCAACAGGACCTATTGTTTAAAGTGTATTCCGATCCACTACAAATATTCATGGAACCGCCGGGACTCGAACGCGAAACCTGTGGCACCGAGCACCAGAGCAGCTCTAGTCACTCGGCCATCAAGCTTCTAAACAATAAAATTTTCTTCTTCATTGGCGCAACAGCCCCATGCTGGGCCAAATCTATCTACCTAATGGCAGATTCCGAAACAAGAGATGGTTTCTTTTTATGTAAAACGTTTGGCACTGAGTTCCAGAACGCTAGTAACTCTGCCATCAGGCCCCTATAGTGAATTCTGGATAATGTTGAATCTGCTACAGTTCTGCCATTCTAATACCATATGATCTGCAGTTCTAATGTCAATGGGTCAAATATCAGGCATTTTGAATTATTTGTGTTCAATTTTAAGAAGAAAGCATTTTTATTTTTAGACCTAAATCATTTAAATTAAATCCATTTCACGAGTAGTGAGATTAATCTTCACTCACATCAAAACAGATGGAACAATAGTTTTAAAGTCACATTACTACACCTAACTAATGTTGAGCGATTCCAACATTCAACTTACAAACCAATATCAGATAATTATTCTACTGGCGTGACGGGAATCTTAGATAATTATTTCTCTTAACTGAATTAATTTGAATTATTCAGTTGAGTCATCATATCAGAAGTCGGCTGTCATAGATAAACATCGCTTCTCATTATTATGAAGCATGCTTTCCTGTGTTAATAAACAACTGAAGCATGATTTTAATTAACAATCGGCTATGCATTCATCGTTTGAAAATAATCATATTTATTCATCTTAACCATTCATTTATGAAAAATAATCATGCAAATTTAGCCAGAAAAAAATGCATTATAAAATGCATTTTACAATAAAATTTCAACAATTTTGAGTTTTATGGTTGTGAAATGGGTAAATAGGGTTAATTATGATGAGCCCAAGTTATGTAACAATTGTTTATTGAAGTTTAAGTTTTATAAAGACAAACATCAAAAGCTAATAACCAAAAGAAAATGGAAGGTAGCCATCATATAAGAATTTTATTCTGGCCCTCGGTACAGCAGCTCGAGACCGGGCGGTGCCATGGATGTTTGTAGTGGTTCTGAATTCACTTTAAACAGTACGTCCCGGTCTAATATGATTGTAGAACGTTGTGGGGGTAGTATTACGTGCGTCCGTAGTATATCTTCAAGCTACACGTGCCCCCTGGGTAATTCTAAATGAGTAACAGCTGTGTAGCCTTTGCTTATAGCATAAAAATAACTGTCTCTGTATTGCTAGCTGCATTGGAAAAAAATATATACATGAATTTTATTTACAACAAAATATGATTTGTACTCCTTCGAAAAGACTTGTTTGATAAAAGAAAAAAATAATGATTCAACTTTAATTAAATCAAATAATAAACGTTTAAATATTGCTGTTATGTTGTTACCTATGGCTATATTGGAACTCAATCCAAACAAATTCTTGCCACTTACCGTAGAAACAAAAAAAGAACTTATAAACAATTAAAAATTACAAAGGGAAAAAAAAACCCGACATTGATAACAAAAATGACCAAAAGACCTTAAAAACAAGTTAAATTTTCTAAGAATAAAAAATTTAAAAATTTGAATCATTATAATAAAAGTCCATTTGATCAGGATATGTTTTCTCTGCCCCTCCAGTAAAGAGTAAACAAATCACCGTTCTGCTGTAAGTTAGGAGTCCAGTCCCGAGCAAACAAGTACTGATTTTCTTCTCATTATATTGTTGTATTTGAATCGAACTGTCTTGACGGTTGCCGATTTTTCACGTGATAGCTGATTGAACAGCGACTAAGATGTGTCCAATGGAATAAGGGATTTATAAAGAGACATTTAGAAAAATTACAAATTGTTAAACTCATTTATAATTTTCAAAAAAACATATTTCTTTACACATATACTTTTGTATAAGTGAACTTTAAGTAAAATAGTATTTAGGTAAAGTAACATTAGGAAAAGTAATATTTTACTGTTATTAAATATTTTTCCCAAATGATTTTCGTCTCATTATATTGCTATATTTGACTAAGATGTGTCCAATGGAATAAAATTCGGTTTGTCACTGCACTGTCATATTTTCAATACTTTAGGCTAATCAGACTGAGACCTACATTTTACAATGTATTCCGAACCACTAACAAACATCCATGCCATCATCAGGATTCTAACCTTTAGCATGGGGTACCAAATACCAGATCGCTAGCCAACTGAACACTAGGCCACAATGGAATAAGAGATTCCATAAAGAGACATCTAGGTTTGGCTTGGTTTGGTTTGGTTTGTCGCTCTACTGTAATTTTTTTGCACACTTTAGGTTAATTAGACCCGGATCTAGAGTTTAATGTAGATTCCGAACCACTAAGAAACAATAATGCCACCACCAGGATGCAAACCTTAAACCTGTGCTATCCGCATGGATTAAGTTATTCCATAAAGAGACATTTACGAAAGTTAAAAATTTTTGACCTCATATATACTCCCCAAAAAAACACTTTTTTGCAACTTTGTCACCAAAAGTGTCATACAAAACGTATTACATCCAAGTGGACCATTTCCATAGTACAAACTCCATGCTGAATTCTCGCCTATTATTGAGAAGTGTTGTCGTTTTTCTTTTTTGATATTCATATGACGCTGCCATTTTTCATTCCTGATGACAATTTGATCCGAGTCGCCTTCCGGATTGAGTATCAACCGCAAGAAAACAGAGGTAGACATTCTTGCACGAAGTTTGCTCAAGTTTTAAAAAAGTTTTCCTCTCTTCTCTTTTGATATCGGATATCTATATCTAAAGATCCTCCTTGCCATGAAATTGGATCCTATTTTTTACGGAAGCAAAGATTTATCTCATACCCGATTTTGAAAGACTCTATCAACTTCATTCAGTTTGGGTTTGGAAATATCTTTTTTATTTTTTCTACTTTATAGATGGATATCTCTTTATGTGAAATAAAGTTTTCAGTTTTAAGGCATTGAATTTTTGATATTAAGTAACAGTTATAAGACTTACTGAATAAAATCTTCAATTCCTATTACATCATATATAATATACCAAAACTACAGGTGGGCTTTTAATTAACCTACAACTTTTAACTGGGGCCTGAATGGTCGAGTGTCTAGCTCTGTGGCGCTCGATACCACAGAGTTCGAGTCTCGGCGGTGTCATGGATGTTTGTAATGATTCGGAATCCACTTTAAGATCCCGGTGTCGTATGCCTGTAGAGTTTCACAGACACAAACCAGACTTCTACCTAAGGATGTTCCATCACAATAGAAGCTAGCCCCTCTCCCCTTCAACCATGAGTCTATACAGAGTTAGTGGGCCTGGTCTAGATGTCTACCAATTGGAATAAGAAACAATACCAACAACTTTTAACTGAAATAACTTTCGCATAGTCTCACTAAATGGCGCTACGAATTCTTGGAAGGAGAGATGCCATAAAAACAAATTCGTTTCGTGCCAGTGTAAAAATGTCTCCCAAACTGTGATATTTGGTTGAGGCTCGGATTCTTGGAGATTCCTAACCACAAGGGCCTCATCTCGGGTAGAACAATGTATAAAAAGTTGACTATTAGATAAATTGTCCAGAATAATAGAAATAAATTACTAAATTAAAACATTCAGCCGTTTTATAATGTAAATATTTTCTTCTTCTTTATTGTTGCAACAGCCCCATGCTGGACCAAGATCGTCTACCTACTGGCAGATTTCGAGATAGGAGTTGTTTCCTTTTAATTTTGTAGTGTTGTCAGTCTTACAGCCAACAGTCATTTTAGACCGGAACCTAAGGTTTAAAGTAGATTCCGAACAACTACAAACATCTATCACACCGTTGGGACTCGAACCCGAAACCTGTGGTACCAAACGCCGAACGCCAGATCGCAAGTCCCTGGGCCATCAGGCCCCATTAAAACCCCTAACAAATTAAATTCTTCTCATTATATTGCTGTATTTCAGTCAGTCTGACTTGGGCGATTTCCAACGAAATAGCCACTCGAACAGCAATTAAGATGTGTCCAATGAAATAAAGGAATTCATAAAGATAAAGAGACATTTAGGAAAATTACAAATTTTTAACCTCATTTATACTTCCACAAAAGACCATTTTTTTTTTACAACCTTTGTCACCAAAAGTCTTATACAAAAAGTATTACACCAATTGAACCATTTCCATAGGCTTTTTCATCGCACAACTCCATGCTGAATTCTCGCCTATTATTGAGAAGTCGTTTTTCTTTTTGATATTCATATGACGCTGCCATTTTTCATTCCTGATGACAATTTGATCCGAGTCGCCTTCCGGATTGGAGTAGCACCCGCAACAAAACAGAGGTAGACATTCTCTGCACGAAGTTTGCTCAAGTTTTTTAAAAAGTTTTCTCTCTCTCTCTTTTGATATTGGATATCTATATCTAAAGATCCTCCTTGCCATGAAATTGGATCCCCTATTTTTTTTTTACGGAAGCAAAGATTTATCTCATACCCGATTTTGAAAGACTCTATCAACTTCATTCAGTTTGGGATTGAAATACCTTTTTATTTTCTACTTTATAGATGGCTGTTGTTTTACGTGAAATAAAAGTTTTCAGTTTTAAGGGATTTGATTTTTTGATATTTAGTAACAGTTATAAAAGGAACTAAACAAAATCTCCGATTATATTACATCAGATATAATATACCAAAAATTCCTACAACTGACAACTATATTACCTACAACTTTTAATTGAAATAACTTCTCAGCCTCTCACTAGATGGGTCTAGGGAACGCTTGCAATGAGAGATGCCTTTAAAAAGAAATTTCGATTTCTGTCAGTGTGAAAATGCTGGTCTAAGTTGTTTTTTAAGTACCATGTAAGCCAGTACCAAAATTAAGCAGTACCAAGAGTTTTTATTTTGTTGATGTTATGTTTTTGTCCTGTAGTACCTCTTAACTGAGTATTTCTGAAATATTTAGTCCATGTCTGATGCAGAACACTGATAGTTTAGGATATTCCTTTTCTTTTACTAAAACCTCGCTTCCTAACCCCTGATATACACTCTTTAGAGCATTGCTATCATCTCATGTGTCCTTAAAGTAGAATTTATTTTTCTTTGTCGATTAACTCGCTCTAAGCAGCCCATATGACGATACAAGGCTCTTATACATAGTTTAAAAAATGTAAAGAGTTCCCTCGTTTCTGACTGCAATGGACTCCACCAGTTTATTCGCACTTGAGT
>BPLR01017499.1:0-11712 GCA_021605095.1 Caerostris extrusa
TCACGCGGCAGGCAAAGAAAAATTTTTCGACTACTTCTGGCGAAACGTCGAAATAGCATAACGCAGTGAAGTTCCGCTTTGAGTTGAGAAGTTGGTCAACTCGAAGCGGTGATTTCAAACCGGTTTTAGGTAAGCATTTCACGCTTAAAACACCCTAATGCACGGCTCGGTGGGAATGAGCCTTAATGGTAAACCTCCGACTAAATGTGGAAAAAGACGAATCCGATTATTTTTGTTAGATATACGAGGAACAAAGCTGCTTTGAAAGAAAAGTATAATAGTACGGAATTTTCATTTAGTTTTTCTGTTAATATCGTGTAAACTAAAATTTTAAATATTTAAAATTAAAATTCACTTTATTGCAATTAAAATCCCCCTAAATTATATTTATTCCCCTTTGACGCTGCTCTTAAATCTGGGCCGTTTGTAAATTTTTTCACACCCAACTTTGTCGAACTATGGAATAAACATAAGGTTACGCATAATGCATCTCCGTTTTAAGTCTGCGACTTGATGGCCAACTGGCTAGCTCTGGCCTTTGGCACCATAGGCTCCATATTCGAATCCCTGAGGTGGCATGGATGTTTGTTAGTGGTTCGGTAATCTACGTTAAACTGTTGGTTCCAGTATAATTAATCTGAAGTGTGCAGAAAATAACCATAGAGCGACAAATCAAACAAAAACCGTTTGAGTCTTATTCCTTGTCTGCTTAACATTTACTTTCAAAATGTCTTACTGGTGGGAGAATGTGAATGAAATAAAACTCAGTGCACTGCATATTTCATGAGTCCTAGAGGTTTAATGAATAGAGTGACAAAGGCGAGAATATTGTCATCTAAATGTAATTTCTAATTTTTTTTATTAACAAAACAAAACGCAAATATCCAAATTTTTCTGATCAAAAGTTTATTGTGGGCCACTGTATAATGAGGCAGAATGCTCCAAAGTTGGACGAAAGTAAAAAAAAAAAAAAAAAATTGATGATGGGATTTTTTTTATTCATTGCTTAAATGGCGATAAATTTCTGCATCTCTTAGAATTTTGGGGAGAATAGTTTTTCTGCAGCACAGAAATTCATAAGGCATGCTCGTCAGAAGACGCGTAAAAGTTGGTTGTCAATGCAACTTTTCAGCATTTTTATTAAAAATAGATTTTTTCATGCATCCAAATCCCTAGGCTAATATTTTTTGAAGTTTTTTTGGTTGACATTTATTTTTTATTTTATTAAATTATTAGTGATTTAAAATGGTAAATTTTGTTTCTAAAATTTCATGTGCCTTTTTAAAAATGGTGAAATAATTAATTTCGCGTTGTAAATCTTTTTTTTTTTTTTTCCCCATTTATATTATCTTGTAATATTTTAGTTAACAAAGCAGGGGAAAAAAAAAAAACTTTTGCTCATATTTTAACTTTTTAACATTTGTCAATTTTATGTTTTTAACATATATTTAACATATTGGTTTTTTTATGATTTGCTAATGTTTCTAAAACCCCACTATTTATTTTATATTTAATGTGAGTGAGTTATCTCAGGAGTAAAAGAGATTCTTTTGATTTAACAACAGGACAATAATAAAAAATATATAATATAATTTTTTTAAAAAATGGCAATGAAAAATTTTCAATAATTATATTCACTATTTTTCAAGAAGCTAAAAATTCTTCTTTCGTGAAAGTTTTCAAAGCTGTAGATTACGCAAAAATTTAACCAACGCCATTACGTCTTCTACCGCGATATACTAATTTATACAAAGCTCTACACCTCTATTCTGTACTTTACCCTCTGGACAACTGCAGCTAAGAGGCTCGAGAGGCAATGTTTAGGATGCTAAAAAATATGAACATACAGTGAGCCACAAAAATTGAGTATACACCTTAGAAACTTTTTCCAATTAATTAAATATTGCTTTAAGATGATTGAATTTTTTTATTTTATATACTTTAGTCTATGCTTTACCTTACTATACTTATAAAATTGTTACGTTTATTTATTTTTATGAAAAAAATAAAGATCTGAGACGAGAGGGAAAACAACACCACAAAAATAAGTATACACCTTTATTAATTTCCTTTTAACGTACAAATTAATATTTTGTTGCATAACCTTGCTTGAATTACAGCATGTAATCTTCTGACATAGATTCTACTAGTGTTTTAGTGGTTTCAACAGAAATTTTTAGCCCATTCTTCTCTCAGAATCTTCTTCAGAACTTCCTTGCTTGTGATTTCGTGCTCATGTACAGTTTTCTCTAATTTCGACCACAAATTTTCGATGACGTTTAGGTCTGAGACTGGGCTGGAGTGTATAATTGCTTCTTGCATTGGTACAGCAAGTATAACTGCACAATTTTCGCTGTAGGCTTGGGGTCGTTGTCCTGCTGAATATGAAGCTTGACCCAAGCCCCAACTTACTGGCACTTTTTTCAAGTTATCATTTAAAATCCCCAAATATGCATGTTTGTCCGTAATACCATCAATAAAAAGCAAGCTCTCCAACTCCTCCAGCTGACATACAACCCCAAACGAGGACAGATCCACCTCCGAACTTGACTGTCTTCATGGTGTTTTTAGGTGGCAGTGCTTTCCCAGCTTCTCTCCATATTTTAAATCGTCCATCGCTTCCGTAAAGATTAAAATTACTTTCATCAGAAAATATTACAGTGTTCCAAAAGAAATAGGGCTTTAAACGATGTTCTTTGGCGAAAATCACTCTCTTTTGTCTATTCACATACTTGATGAGTGGCTTTCGTAATGGTGTACGACCATGAAACCCATATTGGTGAAGGGTACGTCGAATTGTTTCAACTGAGATCTTTTTTCCCGATTGTAGAGGACATCGATAAAGCTAGTTTAGAGGCACTCACCCTCGGATCTTTTTCTTTACTGAGTGAATGATCTTCCTCTTCGCTGTAGTACTCAGTATTTCTTTACGTCCTCTTCCAGGAATATTGGCCACAGATCCAGTTCTTTTATACTTCTGTAGTATTTTGACACAACCATGAGTTACGCCAATCAACGAAGCAATTTCTCGAAGAGATTTACCCCTCTTTCGACCATTTTACAACCAATAAACGCTCAGATTCAGTAGTTTCTCTACGAGAACTCATTTTACGATTTTTAATGAGAAAAATAGTATTTAAAAGCGTTGAAGTACCATTCGCCAAGTGGAGGTGTGGTCGTTGCGCGACCAAGGCACTCCATCAAGTCACCAATAATAAAAGCGTTGAAGTGCACAAAGCACGTGTTATAAAAAACAGCAGCTACTCCCTGAAACTCTTGAAAGAAAATTTGAAAAACTAAAAAAGTGGTGGCATAATTTACAAATATAAGAAGTGTATACTCAATTTTGTGGCATGGTTTTCTATCTTTTCTTCGAATCGCTTAACTTTTTTGTAATAAATAAGTTAAATATAGAATTGTGTTATTATAGGATGGTAAAGCACAGGTTAAAGTATCTAGGATAAAAAAAATTATTTATTTAAATCAATATTTAATTTGTAATTGGAAGAAGTCTAAGAGTGTTAGAGGTGTATACTCAATTTTGTGGCTCACTGTATAAGAAACTTCTCATATTAATTTCATTTGATCCGAAAAGAAGTTCTAATTTTGCGAACCCGAATCGTTCTCCGTTACGTTCAGGTTAAATTACAAACCATAATTAGAATTTTTTCGTGAGTTCTGATGAAGTAGATCTTCAGAACAGGAAAAAAAAAAATCCATTTCAATCGAAAGTGAAACATTTTAAATAAAAAAATAACCAAATTAACCATTTTTAATTTAATGCTATTTAGATTTTAATTTTTTTGATTTTATAAAATATTACAATATACATCTTCAAAATATCATCTGCATTTTGAAGGATTAAAATTCTTTTATTTCTAATTCAAAGGAAATCGCTCCCAAAATTTAATGCTTCAAATACATATTTCTTTAATATTCTAAATTATATATTTTTTAAACTAGCAACTTGCTTTCATTTTGGAAATTATATAACAATTCAATTTACGATTTTGAAATAAAAATAATTGAAACAATAATGAAATATAATTAATTTAATAATTATAATTTGAACAATAAAAAGTAAAATAAATCAACAAAATAATAATATCTATTTATAACTCATGAAATGTAATGGCTGTTATTTAAAAATGAAAGTTTTTCCCTATTAAATAGTATAACATAACATTTCTAGAGGTTCTAAACAAAATATCACGATTAGTAAAATCCATCAAAGTTCTAATTTATGTCAATGTTATACAAAGTTTTATGCTAATGTTTTTTGTGAGAAAATAATTTTAAAAATATTAATTCGTTATAGAAATAATGAATTAACACTGTAATAACACTAATAAATAATTCACTGTATGTAAATTATTTATGAATTAATTTTCAAATCATAATAAATCTTATGATTTTGGGCCAATAGGTGCCAATTAATAATTACGTGATAATCTGAAATATTACTGTCAACTTCTTTCATTTAAATCTAATTTGATTGTATTTATTAGTTCCACTTAACACACTTTTCGTAAGTAAATTATTTTTAATTGAAAATATCTTATTAAAAGGAGTTAAAATGCTAAATAATTAATTTTAATACAATTTCTTTCTAAAAATTACAAAATTTGTTTGATAAAAATTTTTAAAACTTTTATTTTAAACAGGTTTTTATTCAACTGCAATCATAAAATAACCAGTGCAAAAAAGATGTAATCAGAAGTGAGATTATGTTGCTGTTGTTTCTTATACCACTTGACAGACGTCTAGGCCAAGCCCACGAGCCCATATGTACTCATGGTTGAAGGGGAAGAAAGCAGCTTCTGTTGTGATGAAGCACCCGTAAAAAGTAGAAGTCTGACTTTGGCTCCGTGACGCCCTACAGTCATAGGAGACCGGGACCTACGGTTCAAAGTGGATTACGAACCACTACAAACATCCATGGCACCGCTGGGACAGGAACCCGAAACTTGTGGCGCCACAGCACTAGACACTCGGCCATTCAAGCCCCAGTCAGATTATTACTACGCTTATACGCTCGTTCCCTCCGAGGCGTATAAGCGTGAAGCGTTGACCAATCACCAACCTCACCGTGTTCGCCTGAAGCCAGTTTGAAATCCACCGCTTCGAGTTGACCAACTTTCAACTCGAAGCGGAACTTCACCAGGCGTAATGCTATTTCTGACGTTTCGCTGTAACCGAGTCGAAAAATTTTTCTTCCCTACCGCATGTCGCGTTGCTGTCTCTCGTCTTGGTGGGAACGATTCTTTAGGTATAAGAAGTAAATTCTCCTGAGTACCCTAGTCGCGAAGGGCTTCCTTTCCTATAACTACAGTACAGAACATGATCCAGAAGTTAGTAATTTATCAAAAAATATTTAAAAAAAAAGTAATTTCTTAAAATGAGATTTAAAACAGATGCAAAATTAAAGTAAAATTTTAAAAGTCTTTTAATATTATAATGTGGAATGTAATAATCTATATCTTGAGTTGCAGTATTCTTATTATCATTAAGGCCACTGTAGAGCTTATAGGAAATTTATTAAATGAAATATTTAAATTGAGGAAGGTTAACAGTTTTGTGTATTTCCAAACTTCTTATGTACCAATTAGCATTTGTAATATGTCGGATGATAATGTTTTGAAGTGAGTCATGATTTTTGTAATTAGAGTCTGTGGTGTGAGCCCAAACAGAAAAAGCATAATTTACAATAAGTCTAAGTACTACTGCATGTACTGCTTATTCAAAGTTTGGTTTGGTTTGGTTAGATATGAAGAGCACTTTAAACAACAACAGTTTTTTACAACAGCTGGCGTTATCCTGATAGAATTTTAAAATCAGCTCAAGACCAATAAATATTTATAATATGCATTATTTAATGCCGCATTGAATGTTTTTCTGCCAATCGTTCATTCGTCTTTCCTTTCTATAGGGTACATTAGTCCTTTAGGGCCTTAAACTTTTTCTAAATAAAATAATAAACATGATGGGGATATATACATAATGGATATAAGTGGTGTAGCAGGAAACATTAGAGAACTGAGGTAGAGTACAAATAAAATTCTACTAATTTTTGTATCATTCTTAGTTTTTACGCATTGAAATTTTTCCTACGGCAAAATTCATAAATGGTACTTTAGTTTCTATAGCCAATACATATCTAACGTCCAAATTCACTCTTAAGTTCCAACTGCCTTAAGAGGATTTTTTTACTGCAAGACAACACCCAATATCAAAATAGCATTACAGCTGTTTTTAAATGTTTATTTTTAATAAATACAATTATTTTTAGTATGGATATTATCAAAAGTATTTTCATTTCTTGAATCCAATTATGGATTGATTGGTATTCACATTGTATGACAAGTGAAAGTTTTTAATCCGGCAAACGATTTCCAATAGAAAAATAAATAAATAAATAAATAATAATAAAATAATAATGGAGGAGGGAAAACGGTGGGAGTTTTGAATCTCTGTCAACAATTCAACCAAATGCTTCGTCGATTAGGTAAAATTTAAAATAATTCCATGAATTTGAGTTTCTGTTTTCGTTGGAAAATAAGCAAAAATGAATCTCTTAGTACTGACCGCGTTTATTTATAATACAAATTTTAAATGTTTTCGTTGATCTACGTTCAACGACTTTTTTTTATTTTCAAATTTGTCTTTGATGTATGCCTATTATTTTTAATAAGCGAATTTTTTTTTTTTTTTTTTTTTTTAACTTTGAATTGAATATTACTAATTTCTTTGTTTAATTTGTGCAGGCACAATTTGTCTTAAAAGATCATTATATTAATTAGCTAGATAATAATAACCACTTACCTAGAATCACCATACCAATGTTTGTTTATTTGAAAGAGTTAAAAGTCATTATGTATTTGAAAATTAAATCAAAGATTTTTTTAATGTGCATGTAACTAATTTCGTATATGCATGTAACTTCTCCCAAATGTTTTAAATATAATATTATTTATATATAATATGCTAGATGCAAATTTAAATAAATTTCTATTCTTTTTTTTTTTTTTGCAAATTTATGGATGGCATTTAATATTATAATAATTCAACAATTTTCTTAAAAAGTGGCCAGACAACATTTATATTATTGCCATACTATTTAAAAGTATAAGTTTACTTTTCTCAGATTAAAGGGAACAAAGTGCCGAAAACTTTTGCCTCTTTTTTTCACATTATAAATTAACTTTTATTTAAAAGTATATTTTTTCCATTTAAATAAATGCTATACATAACTTAATAAAAACTAGAATAAATAAAATAATTGAAAAATTTAGAATATAAGTAATAAATTCATTGAAAATTTTTTTTTATAGTAATCTATTTCCACATTACTTTCACATTTTGAACTTTTCAAGTGTACTATATATACTTATTTAGGACTGGGCATTAACATAAATGCATTAAATCATTTTGATATGTTTCATTATCTAAAAGCATTTTTTTTAAATGCATCTTTTCTAACACACACACACTGGCATGAATGCACACTATTAACAATAATTAAAAACTCTTTTAAATAATACTATGTTTTTAAATAGCTGAATTCACTTAATATAGTTAGATAAAATATTCAACTAATATTCAAATCATTAATGTTTCTGTTCTTGAATAACTTTATATTAATATTGTTTTTTTTTCTGATTGAAGCTAATTTAAATCTATTAAAAATAGACATTTTGGGCTACTCGATTATGGCAAAAATTAATAAAAGAAGCTTTAATGGAAGTCAAAGTGTGCCGCCAAAGACACTTTCTGAAAAATTACGATGAAGTATTTAATGGTGAAGATCTCGTGAATAATGTTTTTCAGTTTTTGAAAAAATGTACTTCTGAACTAGATGTAGAACGTATAAATAGATCAAATGCCTTAAAAGGTAGAAGTTATTTTATTTGCATTTCTACATTTTTTTCTCAATTCTTCATTAAATGTAGATTTTTTTAGAGAATTTTTTAGTTCCTAAATGTTATATTAATATATATTATTAAATATTATAAATTTCTTTTAAATGTTAGTTAAATTTTTACAGAAATTTATGTATTTGATGTCTAAAATTACCGTTCGTTACAAATGCTGTATATACCCCTCATTTATATACATAGTATGCCGTTAAATGTATACCTGTACCTGTACCTGTACCTGTACCTGTATTATGCTTGTTGAGAGAGAGAGGAGGAAAAAAAGAAACAGAAAGGAAACAGTATGTACAGTATAGAGTGTACTGAAAATGCAGTATGAAAGGCCTCTAATTTATTTTCCCCATAGAAATTATATTTGGTATGATAAAGAGGCTGCTATATTTTCCCTCTTTAATTAGGGAAGCTTTTGTATGCTACCAAAATGATTTATCATTGTAAGATATAACAATATCTTTCTTTTTTTGGTTACAAATTTAATTTTCCAGTGTTTTTGTCTATTCATTCTTTTATATAACTTTAATTTTTTTTTTTCTATATGAAGAAAAAAGGACAAATAACTGGAGCAAAAATAATTTATTATACTTTCATTTAAATTAAATATATTCATTTTTATTATATACTACTCATTATTTAAAAATGACAGATTTCTCATCATTTATTGCTGTTTTATTCTTATTTATTTTTTGGGGATTTTGTTTTTAAAATTAGTTCTAAAATTTTTAATTCCGTATCAAATTTAATTAAAAACTCATTATAGTATGAATTATACTTTTTTTAATGCTTCAAAGGTATGTCAAGTTCTTATGGACAAGAAGTTTTTTGAAAGTGTTGTTCCAAAAGGCAATCAAAAATTTGAAGACAGTTCCTCCAAGTTATACAGATTTATTCAAGACCAAATTACAGATGAAAGTGTATCAAAAGAATGTGATGACAAAGAGCAAAAGTTTGTGAATAATATTATCATTTTTAAACTCCTTCTGTCCCATAATAATGTAGTAAATATTAAAACAGGAATTATCGATGAATGCAAGTTATGTTGTAGAACAAAATTGAGTGAAGCCTTCAATAAAAATCAATGTTTCATTTTGTTTTGCCACATCTTTAATTTTTAGGTTAACCTAATTATTACAATTATAATTAATTTTCTAATTTCATCTATTGATGGAAATCAAGTATTCTGTTTTTAATTGAATATTGGCCGTTGTAAAGTAAGATGATAAAAAGAGTTTTTAAGCAAAGATCAAGCTTGGTTATCCAGTTCTGACGCATGAAATAAAAGTAGAAAGGTGCAATTATGTTTGCTGCAAAACAATTTAAGTGTAACAAACAGAATGACCACATCAATAATTTGGAAACATGCTTCTTAAAAATAATTGTCCAGAGGAATCTTATGCTAATGCTAATACTTTGAAAATACAAAACTGTGGACATAAATGCAAAAATTATGGAGAAAATTAGGACTTATTCCAGCAACAGAAGAAGGCCGCAGAAGGATCTCAGCTAACTCCATTGGAGATTTCTAAATCTACATTATTCTGAATTTTGAAAAGAAAAAAGGAGAAAATCCATGAAATAAGGGAAATCCATATTCATTTTAAACTCAATCGTATAGGGAAAATCAAAGTTTCACAACCAAAAGGATATATAAGCTTAAAATGCAGTAACAGAGTTATTGAAAAATTCAGAAACTATTAACTCAAAATAAAATTGGTGATAATATCTTAATTTATTGTTTCTTATTATAATTATTGTTTGCTATTATTATTATAATGGGGCATAATTAAATTAAACTGCTATTATTATAATTTATGGGACAGAGGGTTTTATTTAAGTTATAAATTTTCTCATGTTGATGCATTTTATGAAGTGTTATTAATAAAAACTTTCATTTACCTTTGAATGAATGAAATTTTCTTTATTGAGTTTTAATGATATGAAAACTATAAATAATTTTAAAGATATCAAACTAGAAGTTATAATTTGTAAAAAAGGAGGGGGGCATATTCTTGTTTAATTGTTTAAATTTTGTTCAAATTTGCATGAATATATATTACATGGAGATAATGGATGCATAATTATGATATGGAGTGCATAATTCATGATGTCATGCACAATTATGATATGTTATTATTATTAATAAATTATAAAAACAATTTTTATTTCAAAAATTTATAATCTGTAAAAAATCATGAGAAAATAATAAAAGAATCTGTAAAATCTTTATTATTTTGTCATTATTAAATAAAAGATATACATTTTTTTTTCATTAAAGTATTTTTGGTTTTGGATTTTACTCTTTAAAATTATCATAATTATTTTTTTTTTCTTTCAATTTCTTATTTATTTTAAAATAATAAAATTGTTCTAAATTTTATTCTAAATAATTCCAAAATATTCAACTATGCTTATTATTTCATGAAAAGTACTGATTAAGTTATTCACTTTATAATTTAAAAATTTGTTTCAAGGTTGAATAATTAAATACTAATGCTGGAAATATATATGAAAACAATATTGATACAAAAATGTTTGCTTATACAATAAAAAAAATAAAATATGACAGCAGTACAAAAATTTTTGCTTTGTAAAACAACTAAGAATTTTTAGCAATTATCATGAGTTTAAGTTACCAGGTATTTCTAACATAAGAAAAATTGCCTTCAGTATATAGCAATTTTCTTTATTGAATTTATTTAATTTTTCCCTGTGTAATAAAAGATATTACCCAATTTCATACTTTTTTTTCATGGTGATATTTGTTAATTGGTAGGACAAAAAGTATGAAAAAAATTCTTTATTTTATAAAATACTGTTTTCATTAGAAATTTTGTCATTTCAGACCAGTGTTTGTTGAAGAAGCAAGGAGAATGTGTGTTTATCACCTTATGGCATCAATTCAGTACATTTACACCAGATACATTTTCCACAAAAAGACGTTCTATTCATGGTTTAAAGACTCCTTTGTTGAGAGTTAGAGATACAAAGCCTTAGTCCAGTACGTTTCTCTAAAAGAAGTGCTCGATCCTGATGAAGAAGGTAATCTGCTTTTCATTTTAACCCAATAAATTTACAATAACATAACTTATAAAATATATAAAGAATATTGAAACATTTTTTGCCTTGAAGGCAATTTAATGATTTATAAATTTTTTATTACAAGTAATTACTGAAGATAATTTTAGCTTGCATAAGATTTTAAAATTTTGACATTTATGACCTATTTCCAACCAAACATGTTCTTGTAAATCAAAAATTTTGTGATGGTCTACACAGTTTAAGTTTAGTGAGCTTGTTCATTTTTTCTTTTAATTTTCTAATTGATTTTTAACTAATATATTAAATTATATTTATAATATTATTTTTTAAACTATCAGATAAAACAAAATCATTTGTTTTTAATCAAAATATCTAGCAAAAACAAGTGAAAATGTAATTCGACATTCTAAGATGAAAATTTCATTATTTTTTATTTGGTAATGACTATTGTTGAATGAAGATCATTTAATACTGTGATTCCCAAACTTTATTTGCCCTACTGACCACTGTCTGTGAAAAATTACCCAATGATCCCCAGGAAATCTACATAATTATGGTATACATATATATATCTAGAAACATATGTTAGTAGTTGGAAATAAAAATACCTTTAAGTTTGACATTTTAAAATTAATTACAATCAATCATAACATTCATTACTTGCACAATTAAAAGAACGAAGGATAATATGAAAATAAAAAATTATGAATAGCCTTAAAATGAGAAAGACATTGCTTTTAAA
>BPLR01017500.1:0-84381 GCA_021605095.1 Caerostris extrusa
CTCACCTCCAACGGATGCGCCTATCAAAACAAGTTTCTACGTAAGATATTTTTAAATTTTTTGCAAAAACATTAACTTTGTTTTTAAAACCAATTTCTTTATTTAGAATGCCGAACAATAATTTAGCTTTAATTTATTAAAAATTATTTTAGGTAATTAATAATAACTTTAGTTTCTTTTCAAAGAAATGTTTAAATTTACCCGCGTTTCCACCGATGCCACCGAATCCATCCACTCTCTACTATCGCCATACAACTCACACTCCAGCGGAGGCGCCTATCAAGACAGAAGTTTCCTACATAAGATTTTTTTAATTTTTTCAAAACATATTAACTTCCCTGTTTTAAAAACCATTTTCTTGAATTAGAATGCTGAGCAGCCACTTTCTTTAATTTATTAAAAATATTTTAGGTAATTAATAACAACTTTCAGTTTTTCAATATGTCTTTTGGAAACACATGATGAAATTTACTCTGCTTTTCCACACCGATGCCAGCGAATCCATCCACTCTACCATATCGCCATGTACAACTCACCTCCAACGGATGCTCCTATCAAAACAAGTTTTCTACATGACATTTTTTCAATTTTTCAAAAACATATTAATCTTGTTTTTTAAATCAGCTTCTTTCTTTTATTTAGAATGCCGGAGAATAATTTATTAAAATTATTTTATGTAATTACTAATAACTTTAGTTTTTCAAAGAAATGATGAAATTTACCTGCGTTTCCACCGATGCCGTGCGAATCCATCCGCTTTGACTATCGCCATACAACTCACCTCCAACGGATGCGGCTTATCAAAACAAGTTTCTACATAAGATTTTTTAAAATTTTTTAAGCAAAAATATTAACTTGTTTTAAAACTATTTTCTTTATTCAGTCTTTGAAACAATAATTGCTTTAATTTATTAGGAATTATTTTAGGTACTTAATAATAACTTTAGTCTTTTCAAAGAAATAATGGTAAATTATCTAAGTGTTTCACCGATGCTTTGAATCCATCCACTTTACTATCGCTACGTACAACTCACCTCCAACGGAAGCGCCTATCAAGACAAGTTTCTACATAAGATTTTTTTTAATTTTTCAAAACATAATAACTTGTTTTGAAAACCATTTTCTTATTTAGAATGCCGAAAAATAATTCCTTTTGAATTATTAAAATTATTTTAGGTAATTAATAACAACTTTAGTTTTTCTTTTAGTCATGTCTTTTTGGAAAGTTGTTTCCATGTACTCCCACTCTGCGTTTCCCACCGATGCCAAAGGAATCCATCCGTCGACATCGCCATACAACGCACCTCTTAACGGATGCACTTAATAAAAACAAGTTTCTACATAAGATTTTTTTAATTTTATGCAAATTTCAATAATTTTAATTTTAATAACTTTTAGACTAGTAAATTTTGTTAATTAAAAAATTAAAAATTATTAACAAATTAATACGGTTTTTTTGTAGTTTGAAATACCAAAGGAAGCCTTCAGTCCTTTTCTGCTTCTAAACTTTTCAGCCACAGTAATAGTAATTCTGCCTATAATTTTCATGTGTTTTTATAATTTTTTTAATTATCCGTAGATTTAAATTACCACAGATTCTTGATTGCGTACATTCTTACTTTTTATGTACGAGGCGAATTAGTTTTTAAATCTATGATTAACATAATCTACCTTTCCTGTTTCGATGAAGAATGATTTTTTAATAAAAATTTGTTAGAAAGTAAAAATATATTAAATTAAAGTTATGTATATTCCGTTATTTTAACTTGTATCAATATATTATTTTTAATTCTTTCAAAAGTTCAGGGAGAAAAAAAACCGATATTTTTTCTAATTTTTTTTTAAAAAATAATTTTGATATTATTAACTCTCATACTAATTTCCTACAATGTAATTGAAAAATTTTCAATATTTTAGAGAACTAAATGCAAATTTTTACCTATCTTCTAAAAAGCAATAAGAATCAAATGAAGATTTTAATTCCTCGTAGAAATCTTAATAACACTTAATTCTATGTATTCTTTATTTTTTACATTGTTAATAATTATTGGCTGTTGGATTACACATATTCCCTTTTAATAAATCATTTTTTTTTTAATTCCCATGGTTAAAGCGTCCCAGTTAAATTGATATCCTCTGCTTGCTCCGTGTGTTAAATACACCAATATAATCACAACTAAAGTAGGGGAACAATACAAAATATGATTTTTATCGTACTAGAATAACAAAGATAATATTTAAAAAAAAGGATTTGGACGATACTGCAATATATTTAATGAAAACTCTTAGGCAACTTTTAGCATTTTTCTTGTGCATTTCTAAATGACCTCGAATGTTTTACGTATCTGGAGTAGGTGGGCAAGAGTGGAGAGCGAATCTCGCTAATGTGATGTTTGGAGATATTCATTCAAAATTCTGATACAAAAAAATTCTTATATCATTCCCAAAAAGGGAAAAATCATTCCCCAAAGGGGGTTCTTTTAAAGGGACAACTCAGAATTATGTGGACTAAAATTTTTATTACAGAAATAAAAAGAGACCAGAATTAGTCTTTTTATAATATGGCAGTAAAATTCATATTATATTTTTTTAAAAAAATGAATAAAAAGTACCTGCTGCAAAATCTGGATATCCTTCTGTGTATCCTCCCCGAAGACACCAGCGCCTAAACCTGCGGATCCTACGCCATGGATACCTGCACCCATACCTCCGTATACTCCACCTTGGAGATCGGCACCTACATCTGCGGATCCTCCACCGTAGTATTAGTACCCCATCTGCGGATCCCCCACCGTGGACATCGGTACCTACCATCAGCGGATCCTCCACCGTAGACATCGGTACCTACATCTGCGGATCCACCGTGGACTCCACCTGCCTATATCTGGACATCACCTTGGACACCTACATCAGTGGATCCCCCACCGTGGAAATCAGCACCTACATCAGCGGATCCTCCACCGTAGATATCAGTGGGTACCTACATCTGCGGATCCTCCACCGTGGACATCAGTACCTACATCTGCGGATCCTCCACCGTGGACATCAGCACCTACATCTGCAGATCCCCACCGTGGACATCAGCACCTACATCAGCGGACGCTCCACCGTGGACATCAGCACCCTACATCTGCGGATCTCCACTGTGGACATGCCCTACCTCTGCGGATCCTCCACCGTGGACATCGTACCTGCATCTGCGGATCCCCACCGTGGACATCAGTACCTACATCTGCGGATCCCCCCACCGTGGAAATCAGCACCTACATCTGCGGATCCTCCACCGTAGACATCAGTACCTACATCTGCGGATCCTCCACCGTGGATATCAGCACCTACATCTGCGGATCCTCCACCGTGGACATCAGCACCTATCAGTGGATCCTCCACCGTAGGCATCAGCACCTACATCTGGATCCTCCACCGTGGACATTAGCACCTACATCAGCGGATCCTCCACCATAGACATTAGTACCTACATCTGCGGATCCTCCACCGTGGACATCAGCACCTACATCTGCAGATACCCCACCATGGACATCAGCACCTACACCTGCAGATCCTCCACCATGGACATCAGTACCTACATCTGCGGATCCTCCACCGTGGACATCAGCATTTAAGCCAGCGTATCTAAACCGTGGACATCAGTACCTATATCTGCGGATCCTCCACCGTGGACATCAGTATCTACATCTGCGGATCCCCACCGTCAACATCAGCACCTACATCTGTGGATCCTCCACCGTAGACATCAGCACCTACATCTGCGGATCCTCCACCGTGGACATCGGTACCTACATCTGCGGATCCTCCACCGTGTACACACCAGCACCTAAGCCTGCAGATCCTCCACCGTGTACACCAGCACCTAAGCCTGCAGATCCTCCACCGTGGACACCAGCACCTACATCTGTGGATCCTCCACCGTAGACATCAGTACCTACATCTGCAGATCCTCTACACCAGCACCTAAGTCTGCGGATCTCACCGTGTACACCATCACCTAAACCTGCGGATCCTCCACCGTGTACACCAGCACCTAAGTCTGCGGATCCTCCACCGTGTGCACCAGCACCCTAAGTCTGCGGATCCTCTGCCGTGTACACCAGCACTTAAGCCTGCGGATCCTCCACCGTGGACATCAGTACCTACATCTGCGGATCCTCCACCGTGTACACCAGCACCTATACCTGTGGATCCTCCACCGTGGATACCAGCACCTATACCTGCGTATCCTCCACCGTAGACACCAGCACCTAAACCTGCGTATCCTCCACCACGGATACGAGGACCTAAACCTGCGTATCCTGTGCCTATGAAACCTGATCCTAAGCCTGCGAATCCTCCACCACGGATACGAGGACCTAAACCGCGGACACCAACACCTAAAAAGTAAAAAGCTTTCTAAGAACTAGTTGAGTTGAATTGAATTTGAAATTGAAATCTATTAAAACTAACTAAATTTCAAGCATAACAATGCAGCTTACCCACACCTTTGACACAATTATGAAGAAAGTCATATTAGATATGACTTTAAATATATTATATTTATTTAGAAAAGGGGTGGCCAACACAAATGATCTTGTTGGCCACTTTAGAAATCCATTAAAACTCCGGGGGCGCATAAACGTTATACATCCCCATATTAGATTTAAACCCAATATAGACTTTTTTTTTTTTTTTCGAGTGAAAAATTGAAATATAATGAGTTATTACTTTTGTGTTAACTATTATTCCTACTTGTAAACGTAGATAATATAGTAATAATTATCTATGTTTACATGTAGTTACTAAATGCTCATTGTAATAAATGATACTAAATGCTCATTGTAAAAGAAATATACAAAACAAATGAAACATGAAAAATATATAAATATAAACGAAATAAAAAATGAAATCATTAAAAAATATTTATTTTACTAGTACGATAGCTGTTTCTCCAATCTTTCGTATACCAGGCTTCAGGTTCGAAACCTGGTGGTGGCATGCATGCTTGGCAGTGGTTCGGAATCCACGTTAAACTGTAGGTCCCAGTCTGTTTAGCCCAAAGTGTGCACAGGATGACCGTAGAGCGACAAACCAAACCAATCTTTCGCTTAGCTTTGCAAATCGATCGCAATTTATTTGCACACCGTAGTGGTGTTGCAGGTTAGCGTCCGTTATGCTTGAGCGTGTTTTTGTATTTGGTCAATTTCATTTTAGAAAAAAAACCGATTCGCAGGTGTATGTCGAACTAAAAGCGCTAACAACTTCAATTAAGAATCTGGTTTGCTCTGTTATTAACTGTGAGTATCTAGGGATGGTCACTGCGTCACTGAGATCACTTAAAATGAGACATAGAACCTGTTATATTAGATGTTCCAAGATGCGTGCATCATGAGTTCGCAGAATATAATTGAATTATTCTGCGAATTCATAACTACAAACTCATAAATAAACAGGCTATTTCTTTCATATATTTGCAAGAATATTATTTTAAAGTCAAAGTATTTTTCTCATAATTTCGACAGTTAATTTTTGAATATATGGATGCACACATAATACATTGTTTTTACCTTCTTAGGCCAGTATAAAATAAATATATTTTGTAAAAGTGTGATAAATCTCAAGGCCGGAATAAATATTCAAGGCGGGCCGCTGGTTGGCCATCCCGGATTTAGATATTAGTAAATTTTCTCCAGATCCCGTAATATTATGCAAAAGTAGACGTAGAACAACGTATATGTATAAATATATATAACATATATAGCTTTAACATCTTCGAAACTTCATCGTTCCTCGAAACTTACACCATCTGCCGGACTTAAGCTGAAATTAGTATAACATGTTTTACTGTTTTGCACACGTTCATGTTATAAATAAGATTTTTTCTTCCAGATTTCACTTTAAACATAGATTCGCCATGTAATTTTTTTATGCTTTTAAATCAATATAAAATTAAGGTAATGTAATGTAAAGCCAAATCCTTCACAAAAATAACGAAATAAAAATAAAAGCCTAATTTAAGACAAATCATTTACAAAATTCTCTCCATGCTCTATATACAACATCTATATTACGGCTGCTCGAAAAGAATAAAAGAGAATTGTTCAGTCATTGTCTTCAACAAATCACCAAAACATAGAGTGATAGAATAGTCTGTGTCTTGACAATATACTTCATTGTCGTTGCTATGTATGCGGGAATCTTTTAGTGTCTCTCCCCACATACTATGTAACAAGAATATGGTTTGCCTTTTTTTCTTTTATACACACATCATAGTTGCCAAACATTGATAATAGGTCCAATTATGTTTCCATGAAACTAGGAACAATAACTTCCTGGTTGGCTACTAGAAGCGTCAGTATCTATGTGATTTTAATTGTTGTGGAAATTTCCATTGCAATCTATCAGATTTTGCCGTCTGTAAGTAACATTCTAAGGATATTAACTAGAATTTATAGCCGAGAAGAACTAGTATTTATAGCCGTTGGTCGTGGATCGAAATTTATTATAAGGAGAATCGAATAAATTTCAAGGTTTTTAAAATTTATTGGATTCCTATAAAGAAAGAATGTATGACAACATCTAAAAAAATTTAAAAATTTTAATTCACTTTCAACGTCTTATTTACGTGAATTAAGATTTTCTACCCTCACCACAATGAAGTGTAAAAACAGAGGAAATCTTCAATGAATTGAAGGTGAAATTCGACGCGTGAGAGTTTTCCTCTCAAATTTATGCCCTAACTATGAAGAACTAGCTCCTGTTTCACAAGAATAAGTAAACATAAGGTTAGCTTCATTTCATATTTTTGATTGTATCATTATTTTCTGTAGTATTTGACTTAATTATAATGTCATATTTCTCAGATATTTGTATGTAGTAATTGACCTACAATTATTGGTATGATGTTAAATCCTCCTCGATTTCAAAAAATTTGAGAATTGCTGACGTACAATAACATTTTGTATTGTTGAAGTAGGAAAGTGAACGAACTACTGTATGAGTTTTTTAAATAATGTGACTATAATATTCATATCATATTTTTAAATAATGAAAACAATTACCTGTACCAAAACCTGCATATCTTCCACCATGGATACCAGCACCTAACCCTGCTAATCCTCCAACACCTAGGGCATATAAATAAACAGCCTTCTAAGAACTTTCAATTTAGAAAGAAATTAACAAAATTTTAACAAAAAAATGTAGTAAATGTGAAGATAATTAAATTAGCATATTTAGATATTAGTAGATTTTCTCCCGATCTTCTAATAGTGCATAAAAATTGGAAGATATACACTCAAGAGCAAAACATTATGACCACCTCTACATTTTGCAATGAGCTCGCCTGGATGACGTGGAAGGCACGTGACCAAATAGAAGTGGTATTTAACTGCTGCTGGAGAGTCTGAAGAATCATTCTTTCACTTGCTTCTGTGTGTGATGGGAAAGGCTGCGGATCTAAGCCACTTTGATAGAGGGCAGATTGTAATAACTCGAAGGCTCGGAACAAGTATTTCCGAAACTGCACTACTCGTGGGTTGTTCGCGATCTACAGTTGTTAGTACTTATGCAAAGTGGATGAATGACGGTGAAACCAGCAGTAAACGACATGGTGTTGGACGTCCACACGCTATCAAAGAAAAAGGTCGTCGGAGATTGTCTCGCATGCTGAAGCAAAACCGGATCCAGACAGTGGCTCAGCTGACAGCCCAATACAATGCAGAGCCACGTAGAATAGTATCGGGCGCACTGTTCAGCGGACACTGTTGGATATGGGGCTACGCAGCAAACGTCCCACTCGTGTGCCTTTGCTGACCAAGCGTCATCGCCAACTGCGCCTGCGCTGGGCCCGGGAACATCGTGACTGGTCCATGGATCAGAGGGGAGAGAGTTGCCTGGTCAGATGAATCACGGTTTGTCATTCATCACGCCGTCTTCCAGGCGAACAGTTGCTCCCTCAATGTACAGTAGGTCATACACAGGCCGGTCGTGGCGGTATTATGCTTTGGGGGATGTGCTCTTGGGCGTCTCTGGGATCCGTGGTTGTGGTACAGCAGACCATGAATGCTACAGGGTGTGTGAACATCATTGCGGACCAGTTCCATCCTTACATGGCCTCTGTTTTTCCAGTTGGAAATGGAATGTTCCAACAGGATAACGCCCCTGTCACAAGGCTAAAATTGTGCTGTAGTGGTTCCAGGAACATGATGCTGAATTCCAGTTAATGTCCTGGCCGCCTAACTCACCGTATCTCAATCCGATAGAACACATTTGGGATGTCCTGGGACGGTAGCTCAGAGTTCAAAGACTACCAATTCGCAATATCTCGGATTTGCGTGACCGTTGCTTAAACATCTGGCACAATCTGTCTCCGGCCATCTACCAAGGACTTGTGGCATCCATGCCAAGGCGGGTTGAAGCTGTGTTGCTCGCCAAAGGTGGGCCAACTCGTTTTTGACAGGTGGTCATAATGTTTTGGCTCTTGAGTGTAGATTAAGCGTATCATATAGCACCGCCAGGAAATCTCACCTTCAAGGCTGGGTATTATATATATACATATATATATATATATATATATATTATATTTCAGTTAAAATGAAATTATTAGGCTCATGCATTTCTTTCTAGGAGTTTTTCTCCGTTATTAATCATTATTGTCTGTTTAAATATAATATTCCTTTAAATAAATTCTTTATTAAGGAAAAGCTTTTAACATCTGCGTTGAGTCGAGTATTTCTCAAAAAAGTCACACATCCCTTCTCATTATATTTGCATATGTGTAACATACTTTACTATTTTATGTACTTTCTTAAATATGATTTTATCTTTACAGTTTAATCTCTCAACAAGAATTAAATAAAAATCTTTTCATGCTTTTAAAACCAACATTAATTTAAGCCAAATCATTTAGGTAAAATTCTCCGCATGCTATGTTACATATATAGCATCGTAGTAGTAGTTATATTATGGCTGTCAGGAGTAAAAAGAAAACTGTTCGGTGTTTGCCTTCAAAAAGTCACTGAAGCATAGAGTGATAGAATTGCGTGCATCTTGACAAAATACTTCATTATCATTGTTATGTATGCGAGAATTTTTAGTTTTTTATTTTTTTCCCGCAATTAACAATGTGGTTCATCTCATCATAGGAAATGAAAATGGCTACCTTCTCCAGTACAGCGGCCAGATGGCCAATTAGACAGCGCTCTGGCCTTTGGTGCCACGGTCTTTAGGTTCGAAACTTGGCAGTGACATGGACGTTTGTGAGTGGTTCGGAATCCACGTGAAACTGTAGGTCCCTCTCTAATTAGCCTTAAGTTTGCAAAAAATGACCATAGAGAGACAAATCAACTAATCAAACCGACCAATCTCTAGTAGAGTTACCTATTATATGAATGAAACATTTCTATCTTTCCATGCGGCTTTAATGGATAAAATAACATTATTAATACAAATAACAACACTAATACTGGTCGATTACAGTCTCCAAACCGTGACACATTTTATGGCTAGAATATCGGAGACAATCTAGAAAATGATTTTGTTACACTTTGCAGTATATTGAATTAAAGATCTCAGACTCCTTATCGTACTTTCTTTTAAATTTCCAAATAACTTTAAAATTTTATAAGTATCTGGATAAATTGGACAGAAGAAGGAGCAAATCTTTCAAAATCAACGATTGAAGATATTTATTCAAAATTCTAGCAGCAAAACTTCACTTACTTCATTACCAATCATCTCAGATTTAAATACAGGGATATTTTACGTTGTAGCAATAGAATACCGAATGGATATACGAAATATGTCTTTTTATAAAAAATGTCAAGTTAATATTCAGATGAAGGGGCCTGATGGCCGAATGGCTATCGCTCTGGCGTTTGGTACCACAGGTATCGAGTTCGAATCCCGACTTTGCCATGGGTGTTTGTAGTGGTTCGTAATCCACTTTAAGCCGTAGGTCCCGGTCCTAATAGGATGATCGTAGAGCGCTGCGGGCGCATTGTTACTCTGTGGCTTACCATCAAGTTACATGCTCCCCCTGGGTAATGCAAAGTGAGTAACGTCGGTGCAGCCCTTATGGCGAAGATCACGGTCTATTTGCCAGCTGCGTTAGAAGAAATATCCCGATCATACTAGAAAACAATTAGAAAATCCATCTGCATCAAAACCTGCATATGCTCTTACGGATTTTTCACCAGCATCTAGAAACATATGTAAACAGCCTTTATAAGAATTATTTTTCGAATTTCTATGAAATAAAACTAATTTTCAACTAAAAAAGGGCAAGTTATCCCTGCAGTCAAATCAGCTTATTTAGTATTATTTTTTATATATTTTTGCACTCATGTAATAGTATGTGAAACTTGGAAAACGTCGAACCAGCTCATTATATTACCACGAAATCTTGCTGACACACTGTGGGTTAAACTGCATATGTTAAACTGTATTGTATTGCTGTGAGTTATACTGCTTTCCGAAGATTTCAGCTTAAAATTGAAATTTCTTGAAAAGTGTGCATTATAATGAATAA
This sequence comes from Caerostris extrusa, assembly GCA_021605095.1. NCBI lineage: Eukaryota > Metazoa > Arthropoda > Arachnida > Araneae > Araneidae > Caerostris > Caerostris extrusa. Next base: position 10,523 of record BPLR01017500.1, read on the forward strand.
TGCTTTACTTATTATTTTGAAGCCTTTTTTATGCTAGAAATTCAGAATAAAAAATTTGTACCCACTTTTATTAACAATACAACTGTTTGGATAATTTTGGAATATAATAACATAAATTCACATCTGGAGTATATAAGACAATTCTAATTTAAATTATTAAGAAATGGCCTATTTTAACTAATCTTTTTGTGTAGAAATAATTGAAACCTACCTGCAAGGACTCTTCCTTCTCCATGTCCTATATAGTCATTATAGCCTAATCCGCCAAGCCATCTGCCTAAAGCCACAAAATAGTTCAAAGATATTTACAATATCGGATCAGATCAGCATATGTGCTATGAAGCATATTTAAAAAAATGTACTTAAAGCATATGCATATTCAAAAATTCTGAATACATACAGATACCATTCAAAATACATAAAGGTAATGAAATAAATGTAATAGATTCCGAACTTATTGATAAATTTTTGAAAGAATTCTGTGAAGTAGTAAAAGTATTTCAAAAACTACAAATAGTGTAACCTGTTTATGATATTTAGCAGTTTTTTTTTTATCTTAAGTGGTTGTATACAAGCTGATCCTAGCATAAGGCATAATAGGCTTGCACTAGAAAAAAAGTTTAGTGATGGTATTTTTCATTAAAGAATGGAAAGAACCTATTCCTGCTATTTCTTGATGGAATAGTAAAAATTTCATAAATTGCTCAGAGAAAATCAAAAATCTAATACCTGTTTTCTTTATGAATTTCGAACTCCTCTGAATATTTTCGAACTTTATATCTCCCGGCAAATACTATTTTTTTAAAAAGTTATTAAAATTCATTAATTTATGGTGAAACTAAATATCCTTCACTAACAAACATTTATGATTTTAATTTTGAATACTACATTGAAGGGTTTTCTATTAATTTATTAACCGTAAAAAAACACAAAAATAATTGATAAATTAACCTGATAACAAACACAACTAAGTGATATAACTCATGTTTGTGAAAATTGCAACACCATGAAGGAATCGTCATAATTGAATGAAATTTAATACACAGTTGAGTGGTAGTAGTACAAATAAATTATTAAATGTTCAAAGCAAACAAACAATAACAAGAGATCGGAATCAGTATTTTGTGTAGCTACAACGCGCCGCAATAAGTGCTGCTACACGACGTGGCATGGAGTCAAACAAATTTTGAATGTCTGCCCGCGGAAGAGCATTCCATATTGTTTGTATGCGCACCCAAAGTTCGTCTGCAGAAGCAACTGGACGAGGATCACGAGCGAGACGCCAACCAAACGAAATCCCACACATATTCAATCGGCGACATATCCGGGGAATACGCAGGCCAAGGAAGAAGCTGTACCTGCCGCGTTGCAAAGAAGGATTGAACAGTCCTAGCAATATGAGGGCGGGCATTCTCCTGTTGAAATACAGCGCCTGGCAAGCTTTGAAGGAAGGGAACAGCTTGGGGCTGTAGAACTTCAATGATGTACCGGTTGCTCTTCAGATTGCCCACAATTCTTAGTAATTGAGATCGTCCATGATATGCTATGGCACCCCAGACCATAACTCCGGGTGTTTGTCCACTCTGGCTTTCTATAATGCACTCCGGAAGGTGGCGTTCACCGGCATAGCGTCTGACACGAATGCGGTCATCATGGTACCACAAATTAAAGCGGTCTTCGTCAGAAAACACGACATGCTGCCAATCAGCACGTCAGTCTCTATGCTGAGTGGCCCATTGTAGCCGCAGGCAGCGATGGTTTAGCGTGAGTGGGATCCCGTATAAAGGATTCCGTCTACGGATCTAAAGGCAGACGTCTACGAATTGATGAAGCACACAATGAAACACCTGTAGCTATTGACCACTGTGCTGCCAATTGTCTAGAGGAAGCTCTACGGTCCGTCAGCGCCATGCGGACCAGGTGTCTATCATCGCGAGCTGACGTCACATTTCGGGGTCCACTCCCAGATTTCCGAGTTGTCCGACACTCGTCCGTCCACTGCTTCCAAAAGACACATCACTGTGCTGCTGTTACGCTGCACACGAGCGGCTACTGCATGATAAGACAATCCAGCTTCACGAAGGCCGATGATTCTCCCCGTTCAAACTCAGTAAGTAGTTCAAATCTCGCTCTCTTTCGTCGAAGAGGCATAAGTAACGATTGAGCTAACGTTTACCACTAGCAGATAACCACCGATAACCATACACGCCTCGCTACAGCCGTCTATTTATTCGGATCCATCCGCCGTTCAGAGAACGCTGCTCAGCATACGCATGCGCTACGGATTTGAAATTCTAATCATTTGCATATCATGCGCTAATTTGCATTTCCTGAAAATTTCAGCTCACTCGCGTAAGTCCTTCATGGTGTTGCAATTTTCACAAACATATTTTACTTTAAATGATGGCAAACTTGAACTTTTCAAGGATTTTTACAAATTGAAGCTTTAACTTATGTACCTAATGGAAAACGTGTTAACATGTTTTTTTTCCATCTAATGAGAGAAATACTGTCTAGAATAGCAACCCAAGTAATAAACTTACCCTGAATATATTCATACTATCCATCAATTTATCACAATTAATGCATACCTTTTAAAACATTTTTATTCAGATTTCTGTTTATTTAGATGACGTTAGTTAATTACAATCTAACATTAAATCTTTCATGATGACTCACAAAATAATTTTGTGCTGCGAGAAGTTTCATGACAGTGATAAAAAATAGGTATGTTGATTATTATTTATTAAAGTAATTATAAACACGAATTTGTTGACTTTCATCTGTAATAATATCAGTAAGACTTATTAAAAATCGTCTATCAAAATATCGAATCATATTATATAAATAAAAAATATTGGAGTTTCAAAAAGTTGAATTCTAAAAATGTTTTATCTTGTTCTGCTGGAGCTTCGTGTTGTTCAAATACATTGTCTGACATAGAAAATTCAACAACAGGAAGAATCGATCATGTATCGTATATCATTCCAAGAAATCCTTATCCACCGAAATACTAATGAATTCTCTGTGTACTTTATTTCGTTTCAAACAAAACTATTTCATTTTTTTCTTACAATGAAAGCCTAATAATATTTGGTATTCCATATTGCGTATTTTCCGTTTTGATTTATATTTCATTAAACTTATGTAACTCTGTAATTTAATTAAAAACAATTTTTTAAATATTTTTCAACCCTCAACTTTTTAACTGATAATTGACTACTTAGTCATTGGTACAGGAATGAGGTGTGAGTTAAGTTAAAAGTTGAACAAGTTACAAAGATGCCCTGAAATGCAAGTCGGTCATGTGATTATAGCGCGGGATAGAAGGAAAGAAAACGGTATTATCCAAGTTTGTCACCAGAATTTCGAGAAGTTTTAAGTTTCAGAATACCCATGTGGATTAAAAGAGATCTGGACGACGAAGAAAATTCCGCCAATTGGACAATTTCACGAGGTGTCACACTGTAGACTTACAAACTGCAGGTTGGTCTTACAGTCCTATAGTTGTCGAAACGCCCTTAGATTATTTAATCAATGAATGGAATCTGAATCGTCACCCTAAATCAAATCCTCATCGACGTACAACCGAACTCATGGATAAATGCAACTTAAGGGAAGCAGTAGCGGCCTCATAATCATTCACACATTCGGCGTTCTGCGGAATGTGCAGGGAACTTTCGATGCTCTAGTATCTGGGAGAACAGTTTCATGTCAATTGACTGAAAGCGACTTACATGCAAGTCACCACTTGCGAAGACTGCCATTGACGTGAAAGATTGCGATGATACCGGGAACGAGCCATTTAGATGACTAAATGGCACTAAGTGGTGTTCAAAAAATCTCGGTTTTATTCCGAGTGAGTGTCTGGAGGAGTCCCGCTGATAGATACAATAAGATCATTATTGTTATGCGTTGCCATACCATTGGAATAAGGGTGTAGGGTGGCATCAGACACGATGGAAGTCCCCACCCCACCTTGGTGGGCATTAGAGACACACTGAAGGCACGACAATACTTTGATGAAGTAAAAACAGCTGATTGTGTTATCTTCAATTCAGTAACTGCAAAATTATATTTTTCCAGTAGGACAACACGAGGACGCACACGGCTTTCATCAGCAGACAAACATTGCAGCATGTTCAACTACTTCTTTGGCCTGCAATGTTTCCTGATTCTCTCACCGATCAAGCATATATGCCATGTAATTGACCGTTGTTTGTCTTCTCTTCCCCAGCCTCAATCGGTTTAAGATGACTAACAGGACATGGACTACCATCTGTCAGGTCACTACCCGCACGATAATTGAATTTGCACTTTGTATGGTTGCTAGTAAGGTCCTACTTTCTACTGTTCACCCCTTTATATTTAATAGCTGCTTAAAATCGTGTTCTTGTAAATAACATCATTTATTTCTATATACATCAGTCTGTGTATCAGTTGTCATCATATTCAATCCACTCTTGTATAGTGTTACATTTTTCATGTCGAATAGTGCATATGACACAAGCATACTTTATAAAACAATTATACATTCTGAGGAGAACTTCAAGGGTAATTTTTCCACATTTGAGTGCTATTTGGAAGTAATTTACTGATAAACAGGCTAACTGTAAATGCGAGATAATTATATAGCCTGTCACTACTATATCAAGATGATTATAGCGTATATTATTGTCTCTCATCGTATATAATCGTTTCCAAAAGCAAGTTCAAACCTGCACACTCTTTACACATACTATGACATACCATATTGTCGCAAGTAGGTTCACACTTTGTTTGAGTGACAAAAAATATAAAATCCCTTTCTAACAGGCCAGATGAGATAAGATTTGAGGAAATAATAGTAGTAGATTCTGATTAATTGTTTACTAAAATCAGATGAGATAATTTTAAAAAAATCGCATTGATCAGGCACAGAGACTTTTAATTCCATATGAAATATTGCTGTGGATTTTTTATATCATTTTCTAAACCATAGAGCGGATACATTCTACTAGGATTTATATTTTAAATAAAATCTTTTATTAGGATATTTTCTCCATAAGTAATTTTTTTTTAAAATTTAAATACCAATAAAAATTAATAAAATGTTATAAAGATGAGAATTCATAAATTAATTTATTCGTGTAATGCTTTGAATTATAGAAAAACTTCATAAATTTTAATATTCAAATACTACTTCATTCGAGATACTGAAAGAATCTGATTGAAAATTATCTTCTACGAGATTGCTATCGAAACATCACTGGGAATAGCTAAAGAATTGCAAATAATAAAATTTACGCACCTCTCCAACGCCCAGTTCTTAAAGGATGCTGTAAAAGAAAAATATTATATATGACAATTATAATATATAAAAAGTTGTTAAAAGTGAATAACGAGATTATCTATTAAAATATTTAAATGATTAATACAATTATTGCAGCAAAACTGATCCAAATAACTAAATTATCATATTGAAATTTTAAAAATAATTAATAAAGTAGCCATTGCAAAATTGTAAAGCTAGTTTATTATACCATTAATGTTTGATTTGTCAGAAGACTGGCATGGTTATTTAGAGCATTAGGTTTCTGTTTTAGGAAGTTCAGTAAGGAGCCATAGAACAAACTAACATAAAGTGTTTACGTAGTCTATTTATCACATTCAAAGATGGTGTGAATCCTTTAGATGTTGCCCGGTCTGTTTAGACTAACGTGTGCCCAAGATGATCGTAGAGCGACAAACCAAACCAAATCTAGATGTTGATCTTTTCGTATTAATACAATAAATTAACTCTTATGCTTTCTTTTAAAAGTAACTGTTGCATTGCAAATGTGATTAAAAACGTTGTATTTGCAGAATCAACACTTAAATTAAGACGAAAATTATATCACATTGCAAAAAATGTTAATGTTTTGATTTTATATTTAATCCACAAACATAAACTGTGTGAAAAGTCACATAGAATTTTTAATAAAGTACTATAAATCTAACAAAGAAATCATTCTATACGCTAAAAATCAGTCCAAATATCTTGATTGGAATTCAGATCAATGGTAGCAATTTTTGGAATTTAAATTAAGTTGTAAAAAATATAATTTTTAATGTCTATCTTGTATGTGCCTTTTAAAAGGCACATTCAGGATATTTATTTATCTCAAATATACCTATAAAAACATAAAAATATAGAAAATGTTTTTTACATACTAATAATATTCATAAATAAAACAAAATTGTGTTACAGTTACATATTCAACCTTTTATGGAACAATAAGTATTAAACTATACTTAAAAAAGAATAAAATAAAATATTTACAAAATTTTAATTCCATAACTTACAAATTGGGGCGGGGATTGTACCAATATTCATGATGACAGCAAAGCCACTAAAAATAATTTAATTAATTTTTAAAATTTGTAAAATTATATCCAATTAATGAGTGAATAAAATGGACAGTGTTTTGAAATTACATAACTGCTTTTTTATTCCGAAGTCTAAACTTATAATCAAACGCTATCATTGCTTATTTCCATTTTTTAAAATTTACTATAAAAAAAAAAATTACATATTCAATATCATGACATAATGAAATCTCATGGCATCCATAATAAAATATCAAGATGTATATAATATAACTTTGCGTAACGTCTATTTATTATTGATATAAAAATTTTATTTCAGTTTTTTTTGAAAATATTAGAGAGAATAGGATTTGTTAATTAAAACATTTAATAAAATAATTGTTATGAACCAGGGTTTCCTGACTTTTTACCTTTTGTTAGAAAAAATATTAGTAAAGAAATATTCTTCAACATAATATCATTAAAAATTATCATTCCAGTCAATAGAATGCCTGATTTCCTGCTCAACTAACTAATATTTTTGCTTTAAATTCATCAATGATTGCAGTATTACCATAAAGAAAAAAAGTAGAATACGAAACTTAAATATGTTTTTAAAAAATAAATATGAAACTAAAGGAAACACATAAACAAAAGATAGATATCTTTAAAAAGTCTTTCTTCTTCCAAAATGTCTATATACTGCATTCCTTCGTGTAGTACAAATAAGATGTTTGAAACAAGTTTGATTTCCCAAGTAAATACTCTTTATATTAAATATTACAAAATTTTTATGTCCTTTTCTCCATAATAAAAAAATACATTTTTTTAGTATATTATGACTCTATTTGATTAGTAAATTTTACAACAATTATATTTGAAAACAAATTTACACTCGAAATAAAAATTGATTAATTACAAAAGCACGGAATTTTAACTTAGTTTAAATATTGTATGATTTATAAGACAAATAATATACAAATTCAGGCAACAGCACTACAATAATATTAATAAAAATTAATTTAAACACAAAATTTAGATATTGAAATAGTGAGCATTTTTTGATATTAAATATTATTGTAATATACCTTCAAAAATGCCAAACAGAGCTATCCAGAACTTCATGTCAGAAACAATCAGATAGAATAATTGGGGGAAAAAAGATCATCCTTTTTATACATTCTCAAAACAATAGAAAGACGAATCAAGATTCCTGAAAATCGATGAAGAAATTAAAAGATTTTTTAATTACTCAATTAACTCACACATTATGAAATCTATTTGAATCTTTCGAAAATTTCAAATAATTGCATTGCATCAGTATCTTTGTTATTGTCTCTCTTATTCAAACAAAGCAATTTTTGTTTCAGGACCTTAAAATCTGGTTTTATTAACATGGCAGAAAACATTAAATGATGTTGTAAGTTCAGTTCATTAAAATTCCAAAAAATAAAGCAATGCCAAATTTTGTAATAATGATGATCTTTTATAATAATGATGATAACTAATGTTCTTTTTTTTCAAAGATTAATAAAAGAATAATTCTATCTCATAAATTAAAACTTTATTTAGTAACAGCTGTTTTTCATTAATCTATTATTAATGCATATTTTGTTATCACTCACAATATAAAATTTTACAAAAAAAAAAAAAAAAAAAAAAAAAACCCATTAATTAAATTACGAAATTTGTATAAGTGATCCAGATCTAACGGGTAAAATTTGAAGAGCGATATAACATATCGAAATAAGAACTTTTTTTGCCATGCAATCCATGAATGTAATACTTCTTATAACTGTTATAATTCTCATGAGACGAGGAAATACAATAATCATAGAAAAGGTACATTTTATTGTCAGAATTGGCAAAGTTAGAAGGTAAAATTGCAGAAATTGCTTAAAATGAGCGATCGCTGTTAGAAATGAAAGCCTCGGCCTGAGAAGAAGTAAATGGTACACAGTGGCAAAAAGTTCCTGTTATATTACTTGGATGATGTACTGCTGTCTTAAAAACCTACTACAATTAATTTAATATATTTTATTTTACTATCATCAAACATTTTTTGAGAGTCGCTGCTCTCGGCGTTGCTTACATTGCTTTCTTTTCTCTACTACGTTGCCCCTAGCATATACAGCTATTCATTCAGCGGTTGCGTCATCTACGACGCCGGCACTGTTTGCGCCATCTATCGTTAATAACATTTATAAAAATACTTATTTAACAGTAGTATAGTAGTAACAGTAGTATATATTTAACAGTCGTACTTATACAACAGTACTTATTTGATAGTAAAAGCAATCATGGCAACAAGATACACGTAGAAAGTAACGGAGCAATTGTAGATGAGGCTTTTCATATGTTCCGCATTTGACTCTCAAAGGGGTTTCGCCGCATCACACCTTTTACTGGAATCTATTCCTGGTACAGCCTTTGACCTTCCATATCATTCCCGTCAGTCTGCACATTTTACGAAATATCTTTTTTTCCGATCTAGCATGCATCTTGTCGAAATATAATCCTGGTATAATCTTTGGGCTTCCATAGCCTTCCTGTCAATCTGCCCCATGCAACAAATGCACTTTTTTGCGATTTAGCCTAGCATGTATCTTGTCGAAATATATTCATGGTACAGCCTTTGGACTTTCATAGCATTCCCGCCTGTACCATGCAAAAATGCATTTTTTCGATCTAGCACACATCTGGTCGAAGTATATTTTTAGTACAGTCTTTAGACTTCAACTGTATTTCCTGCTACATCATGTATGAGATATAAACCAGCTTTTTTTCAATTCGTATAATTGGCCAACCCTTTCTATAATTCATGGTATAAATGACAATGAGTGGCAAAATGTGCTTAAGCTTTCAACGACTGCTTGTTTAGGTGTATTCTATCATTAAATTTCACCCAAGGGTTCTGTATCTTCTATATAATTTAATATGAACTAATTAAAATAGTTATAGCAGTGCAAAAGATATACAACATTTTTAAAATTGAATTTTTATTTACTTTTTACAACTTAAAAATCTTAATCAACTTAAAAATCTTAACTTAATCTTAATCTTCTTAATCTTTTTAATCTTAACTTAAAAATCTTAATCATGATCTTAACCAACTTAATTCCATCTATAACCCATTACTGAAACAATCAATTATGAGTTATAGAATGTAGATTATTGCATGAATTAGCTCATTATAGGTTTTTGATAGTGCAGTAACCTAATCCAAATGTAACATATGATCATTGAGATTTTGTGTTCACAAACTGAAATGATAATTATTTTAATAATTTGATTAAATTTATTTGCATAGATTACTTTAAATCCTTTTGAAACAGTTTTTCATAAATAGAACACTACTTGTGTCTATTTTCCTTCCTTACAATTTGTTATTTTAGCTGCTTTCTTGGAAATGAAGAACTCTTTGTGATGAAATCTCATAAGACGCCATTTAATTTAGTACTCAAGGAAGATAAAGGTTTCACATTCCCATTGCATTCCTCGAAGTTACTGCTTGTCGTGTACGTGTGTCTTAATTTCCAAGTCTGTAGTTTATTTTAAATTAAAGAAAATATTGATTCTTCAAAATATTTTTAATAGAACTAAAATAAACAAACATTTCATGTTTTAAATTGTATTCTGCGAGGCATTCATGAAATTTAATGGCAAATGAAAAAAATCCTTTGCCATTCTAATATTTTGGAGATATATAAAAATTAAAAGGGCAATTTTTGGATAAACTTTAAAGATTTGGCAAAGAATGATATTTTTCTTGATATTGACGCGTCTTCTCAAACGATTATAATCGTTAAGGTTATAAGGCCTGTTAATAACTCATGATAGAAATTAATATGCACATTTTAAAAACAAGGTGTCTTTCACTAAAAATCGGTTTAAAAACTATACAAACCTTTACTCTAAGAAGAATATGTTGATTTTTAAGCTTTAATTCAAAAATTCGATATCAATATGAAGTTTGAATATCGTTCAAATTTACATTGAAAACATAAATACATGCAATAATTTTAATATTTCGAAAAGTTTTTAAAATGTTAATCCTATTTTAAATTCATTGCCTTTAGTTTAGTATAGTGAGCACTAGCTTCTAAAAATGGAAGACAGTTAATTTCCGTTGGCGTTATGATAGTCAAAGTTCAGTCAAATGAACTTTAGTTTTAATATTAGCTCCTTAAAATTTTGTAATTTGTGGAATAGAATTAGGACACCAAGTTTAATAAACTGTAGCCGAATTTTGGCTGTAATTTTAATTTTTAGCATAAAATAGGCTTATTGAGAAAACCTACTATAAGATTGATATCTTTTCATGTTATTTTTTCCTTCCTTTAATGCATGTTGTGTTTGCTACAATGTAGTAAATTAAAAAGCCCTCATTTATTAAAAAGATAAAAAACATAAAGTAAGCAAATTTTGATTTTCATTTTTTTTTATTTGTTTTTTCTGTATAATTAGACATAATTTAAATTTTAAGGAAAAAGTTTCTTAAGTATGTTTATAAGGAAGGTGAATTTAATTTATGGAATTTAAATTTTTATAAAGAAGAAATTTTTTTAAATTTAATAAAACGAATGAATGTTCTCTAAGCATTCCCTTTCATGGAAGTTTTTATTTTATTTTATAATGATACATTATGAATATCATTATACATTGGTATATTCTCAATTGTAAATTTCTAATAAATTTTTCTATAAGAATAACATTTTTTACAAACATACTCGTAAATATTGGCATTGAACTGATGTATAATTTTCTAGAAATCGGAATTTGCCAAGTGCTTAGGTTTCAATGTCCTGCTGAGATAATACTGATTGTTCTCACATTGAATAAACGTCTTAATCATATCTGAATTACTGATGACCACACATTTCTCTGTCCATGTAATCCAGTTGAGAATATGGTTGGAGAAATTCGATGTTAGCATCTTAATTTTTACTCTTAATCTAAACTCTGCTGCTTTGCATGAATAGATGTTTCGTTATTCTGGTAATAAAATGGAATTACTTTTTATCATTTTCACGAAGGAAATGATATCTACCTAATTCTGAAAAATTATAGTATTTCAATTTCATTCGATTCAAGTAACGTAACAGCAGGAAAGTCGATGGTTTCTTTTTCTTGTTTAGTATGCTAAGAATATTTATTAAAAGTACCGAAAGAAAGAATGATACATTTGATAGCAGCATTCTAGTAATGCTACGATTAATACTGAAGTCCACATAATTTTTATGCATAAAATTTTTGGATGAATAATTTGAGAAACGGCATAAACATTTGAATTCTGAATTAATTTCGTTTTCATTAGGCTTTAAATTTTCTCTTTGAATGATCAAGAAGTGTAAGCTAGTCGGCTGGTATTTTTTTTGTATTCATAATAATGACTCTTCTTCTTCAATTGAACAACGCCCAGTGATGGACAAAGACTATGCCTACCAGCATATTCCAACAAATAAGATATTATCTTTTTACGCGGCACGATTGTCAGCACTACGTCCAAAGTTCTATAGTCATATTAGACGGCACTTACGGCTTAAAGTGGATTCGAAACCACTGCAAACATCCATGGTAAACTCGGTCTCGAACTCTAAACCTGTGGCTCCGAGCTCCAGAGAGCTAGTCTCTCGGTCATCAGGCCGTCTAAAATGATTAGCACATTGTAATTATTTACGATTAAGAAATCCAATAACGTTTTAAACTTTTTTTAGAGTATAATTATCCTTGTTACTGAAATATAAGCATATCTCATTATATTTGACTAAACATTTTGCAATACATTTTAATTTCACAATCAGTTAAATTAAAAAATTTCATGTTTAGTTCATGTTCAGAAAAATTTCAGCTCATGTACAATATCGTTAAATCATATTTTTTCAGAAGATAATTTCAATTCCTGAAACTTTATTTCAAATGAGTAGAACTTTTTAAAATAGAAAATGAACTTGTTATGTATTCATTAGAACATTCAGAGACTGGTTAAAAAAAAAATCATTAATGTTTTTAAAAGGCAGTTTATTTCTTCATAAATGCTTTTGATTGCTTGCTATTTTTCACTTGATTATTGTTTTTATTTCAACACAATGATAGCAGTTGGAATAATAATTTAGAATTAATGAATGGGATGTACAGTCTCAGAAGCTTTAGAATAATGCTGTAACTTAAAATTATTCTCGATAGATATGCAAGTTTTATTAGAATATCTTTTTCAATTAGTAACAACAATTAAAAAAATATTCATTTGTAACATCTCAAATGATTATAATTGAGCACTTTTATTACTATTTAATAATAATGCTTGCACGCATCCAATTTTCTTACTGGAAGTTGGTATATTTTTAATAAATACATTTAAAATTCAAGCTTAGAATTCTTAACAATTATTCAGCAGGCAATTATATTTTTATGTATTGAAAATGGGGAAAAATATATTTATACATTTCAGAAGTTTTAAGATCTTTTTTAACAAATATGCAAAAATGAATTTGTATGTGGAAATATAGAACTGGCTAGCTTGAAGGATATTACAATCTCCTTACATCTACCAATTACAATTTATTGTATAAAGTATGCATTTGTTAAGTAGAATTGGAGTTTCTAAAAAGTAAGAAAATAGAAGACACATTTCTAACAAGTAAAAAAAAAAAAAATGTACGAAAGTCTTTGCTTTCAAGACAAAAAAACATGGTTCAAGATTAAAATAAGTTGCAAAACAATAATTTTTAGTTTTTCTTAGTAGTGTGAATTACTGACAATTCATGGACAGAAATAATATTTTTTAATATATTTATTAAATAAGTTACTTATATCAGTGATTTAAATAAGCCTTATGGAAAACAATTAATTTAAGAATGCAATGTAACAATTTTAAAATATTTACAGTAAACATCAAAAATAACAGTTGCAAAATTAATAAACTTATTAGTTTAATCTATAAATTTTTATATTGTCAGAATTGTACTTCATAACCAACGTCACTATTTGAAATATAATTTAACTTCGTTAATTATAGATACTAATTTAAGAGAAAAAAACTAATTGATTGAACAAAGAATTTTGCGCTTAAAATAGGGATGTTGCTTTTCTAGAGGTCTGCTTCGCATATTTCTATTTTTATACGATAACTAGTTTTTGCTAAAAGAAAATTTTTAAGATTTTATAAAATATGCAATAATGGAATATGATGCAGCCTTAGTGAATTAAAAGGCGTCATTTAATAAGCCAATTTTATTTAACATTTCCGCAACTGACAATAACTAAATTAATTCTGCCAACCTGAATACAGGATCTCAATTTGTCTAATCTTTTTTAATTTTTTTCAATTCCTTCTATTAGCTCACACTCTCCCTATATATATCTTGTTCAAATTGTTAATCGTTAACAAAATACTTTTTATTCATCCACTCTAATTCAAATACATTTTTTTTGAACTTGTAGGGATGACCCTGTATACAGTTTTTTAATACAGTTTTTTCAAATATTAATTCAGTAATTAAATTTAATTAATTAGCTTTAGTTTTTTTTATTTAAATTGCATGCATCTACCAATAGATGGCACCAGATGAAAATTATTTAATGAATTAATGAAAATGAATGAAAATTATTTATAAAGGACTTTCTGCAATATAGTGGAAAAAAAAAGTAGAATTGACTTTAAAAATTTTTTTTTTTATAACACTTGTTCTTTTTACCTCACAAATTAATTTTTGTGAGGTAAGAAAGAAAAAGTTTAAAAGTTTAAAAAAGAGTGTAAATTTTGTTGGCTGCTATAAAATCAACTATTGGCGAAAATTTGATACAGGCATTCATTATATATTTCTATAATATTGACAAAAATATGTTCCTTTTTAAAATTCCATTCAGTTAAGTAACAGTTGTAAGACAATGCATAAAGATGTGGTCGACTATTAAAGGCAACATATATATTATAATCTGAATTTATCAGTCGTGGTAAAGGAAAAAAACTTTTGAACTTTAATTTTAATTATTATTAAACTGAGCAAAATATTTACATATTAAATTATTATAATATTCTACTGTTATAATATATATATATAATTATAAGTCACTTTAAAATGTTTTTTGTTGCAACGAAGGATTCATTATCAATTTACGTACAATATAAACATCTTGTTATCTTAACCACTCGCAGCAATGAAAAAATTGCAAAACACATGTCTGTATATCCTTTCTAAAAATGTAAATTTTTATTGCCTTTAAATTACGAGAAAAAATTATTAAATATACAACTACAAAATAATTTAACATAATTTTATTATTTTAGAACATTACAAAGAATGCTGGGATAAATTGGTTTTATTTATTTATATTAAGCAGTTGAAAATCCACATATATATATAAAAATGTTTTTATTTGTGAAACTGAAATAATTTAAATTTGTGTTAATATAACATTCGAACAGATGATATCTAAAACGCCATGTAAAAAATAACTTTTGAAATAGAAGGGAAAAAAGGTGAAATATTAATTCCTCCAATAGGTAAAATTTTTTGGAATATCTGAAGGGGCAAGAAATATAAGATAAAATGCAGAATACATGACTCGGTGAATAAAAGGAGATCATTTTTAATCATATATATCTCAAAGGCATAAAAAATTTACCATCCAACTTGTAATATTTTTAATGTAACTATACTTCAAAAACTTTTTAAAACGTAAATAAAATAAGTTTCAATATCCTCTGTTATACATGTTTTAAATAAAAGTGATACCATAAATTATGTCGCAATGAAAAATATAAAACAAGTATTATAAAAAAATTTTTTTTAAACTCAATTCCTACTTTATTTTTCCACTATATTGCAGAAAGTCCTTTATAAATAATTTTCATTCATTTTTTTTAAGTTTATCTGGCGCCATCTATTGGCAGATATATGCAACTTATATCTAAAAAAAACTAAAATTAATTAATTAAATTTAATGAATGAATTAATATTTGAAAAAACTGTATTAGCATCAAGTGTCATCCACTACAAGTTAAAAAATGTATTTGAACTTGAGTGGATGAATAAAAAGTATTTTATTAACGATTGAAAATTTGAACAAGATATATATAGGAAGAGTGTGAGCTAACAGAAAGAATTGAAAAACAGCTTTGACAGAATTGCATTAAATGAAACTTAGGACATCAGCGTCAAAACTGAGCGCCAAAGAGTTTGAAAGACATTATTAACTGTCAAAATGAATTATTTTCCGAAAAGAGATATTTAAAACCAGATGAGACCAGATTGTTTAAATTATTATTGATAATGTTTAAAAAATGAGAAAGCCTTTTAAATTGAATTAGGGATTTCAAAGTTCGATTTGATTTTCTTTGATGGAAAAGTGATATTACCTAGTCTTTGAAAAATAAAAAGGTATCTGCGAATATTAGAAATTGAGATTTTTATTATTTATTCATCTTTAAAGTTAAATTTTTGCAAGATGGATATATCATTTTTATATTTTTAATATTTCAGAACGTGATTTATTAAATCCTTTAACCAGGCATGTATGTATTCACTAGATCTGTACATCATAGTTGGGGAATATATGTTAGAAAGCATTTTTTGGAACTAGAAAGCAATGTTGCAAAGAAGGCAAAGTTGCTAAAATTATTCTAGCTAGAATTAGTAATCTTGCCCAGAAATATTGTATCTTAGAACAGGTTTTAACTAATAGTAAAAATGTGAGTTGTCTTAATAATTTTGTATGTATCATAAAAAATATTTATTTCTTAGATATAAACAAGTAATATAAAAAAATTTTAATTCGTTTCTTACTTTTTTTCACTCTATTGCAGAAAAATAATTTCCTTAATTTCCTTTTCATAATTCCCTTTATAAATAATTTTCATTCATTTTTTAAGTTTATCTGGCGCCCTCTATTGGTAAATATATGCAACTTAAATCTAAAAAAAACTAAAATTAATTAATTAAATTTAATTACTTGAATTAATATTTGAAAAAACTGTATTAATATTCAGTGTCCTCCACTATAAGTTAAAAAAAATGTATTTGAACTTGAGTGGGTGAATAAAAAATATTTTATTAACGATTGAAAATTTGAACAAGATATATAGAGAGTGTGAGCTAATAGAAAGAATTGAAAAATATTTATTTCCTTAGATTTATAATTTAAATAATAGAATTAATATTAAACTTTTCCTTTCCCTGAGCGTCTCAATGCATTAAAATAACTCCCGTTCTTTTAATTATGGAAAAAGTATGGCTCATATGACAAACTTAATAACGTAATATTTTAATTAAGTTGAGCAGATCATTATTTTTTATTCAGAAGATAAAATACTTTTTTAGCATATCGACGAATTTTCATTAAATTGCTTACAATTTTCTCATTAAATGTAAAAATAAAACACTTAAGCCCAAAAAAAAAAAAAAAAAAAAAAATTCCCAAGCTATTAATAGTTATATTTTTTAATAAATACTTTTAAATAACTTCATAGACATTTTGTTTTTAACAAAACTTTATTATATTAGAAAAGTATTTCAGATGATTTAAACAATATATTTTAACATACTTGTAACATAAAGCCGAAAAATATTTCAGAACAATCATGGGTAAATGCTAATTTTACGCTTGATTCAATAAAAGCAGAACTTAACACTGACGAAACACAAAAGTCCCTTCGATGATAAGTCAAAAACTGCCGCTATTGAAAAAGAATAATTAGCTCATAAACCTACTGGCTGAATATTTTCAGATTCTAGGAAACTGCTTTTGTACAATAATTAGAGGAATTCGTAACTTTGTTTTTCCAGACATTTCCATTGCTGCTTTGATAGTAATTCACATAATTTTTTAGTTATAGTAAACAAAGAACAAATATATATTCTTTAAATATTTATTCCGATAAAATATTGATTATTCTGAGATGGTTCTTATAAAATACATCGGGTATTGATAGAGAATATAAAAAATTCCACTGAAAATGCCACACAAATATGAAAAAACTTTTTTTTAAATTCATAATTAACTTATATTTGATTATCAATTAATTATTTTTTAAATGCTGTTGTCATAATTAAGGTTTTATAACAACTGTTATTTGAATTCGCTCCAAAAATATTACTTTTATTTTTAGAACGTTAGTTCAAAAACTTCGATAGAACCATTAAATTGTTTTGCTGTTTTGTGATGCTTCTTTTTAATGCTGTTGACATAGCTTAGATTTTTGCGCAATCGTCATTTTAATTCGCGCGAAAAATTAACTTTTAATTTTAGAGTGTTAGTTTACAGGAGATAGGGCGTTGAAACGTATTAAATTTTTCTGTGGTTTTTCTGATGTTGCTCTTCTTGTTTTCTTCATTCATTTGATAAGGCTATGCATGGACAGATTTTAGTAAAGCAATAAAAATATCATTTTCGACTCCAACAAAGGATACATCAGAATAAAATGTAAGTTATACTTTGGTTTTTTTTCTTTTAAATGATTTTTCATCATTCGAATTCGGAATCGCAAACAACACGAAATATTTTTACATATTAAGGGGGAAAAAATGACGTATTAGAGAATAATTTTATGCAATTTTATCGTAATAACGATTATTATCTTTGTCTAAATGATACATATATGTGAGCTAGCAAAGCAATAATTCTACAAAATAATTTTTTGCGATAAAGCGATTAAATTTAGGGTAAAAGGCATTTAGGAATAAAATTTTATCAAAATAATGATATATTTTAGCGTTAAAACGGCAAAATGTGGCGTAAAAAGGAAATATTAAAATTTTGCCATAATAGTGATAAACTTTGGAAATAAAGTAATATAAATTGGCCTAAAGACAATTAAGGCATAATTATTTTGGCCTAATAGTGCTAAATTTACATGTAAAAGCGATAGCAATTGGCACCAAAGTATTCAGGGGATAAAAAATTTTAATGATAAAAATTTGGCGATAAAATTTAAGTTTGGGCTTAAAAGCAATTTAAAAAACAAAATTCGCATGGTGAAAAAGTTTGGCGATAAAGCGATAAATGGTGGCGAAAAACATTTCAAGAATTAAAATTTTGGCGGAATAGCTATAAAATTTGGCGTTAAAGTGATAAACTTTGGCTACTAATGTTGACGTAATATCAATGTTTGGCGTTGAATTTCGACGAAATAGCGTTTTGCAATGACTCTGAACTTAGGCAGCCATTTTGTTTATTTACTTGGTGATTTAGCATCCTAGTAAAGGATTTTGTGTAATATCATTTTATCGCGAAAAATTATCTGGTACATTCATTAAAATGAACTCCAAATACGTCTATATATTTCATGTGTAAAATTAGATTAATTCCTTAATAAAAGATATGAGGAATTGATAAGCGTTGAAATGTAATTTTACTATTTGTAATTTACCATCAGCATTAGAAAGTAATAGCATAAATGTGAACATTAAAGTTTTATATGTTTATATGGATTCCATACTATTCTTTTTACTGTTGATATAAAATGAATAAAATATAATCAAAAAAATTTCAAGTGAATTCTTCTTTAAAAACTCGTTTCTGAATAAATTAAAAAGATATCTTAATTTGTGAAAGAAATAGCAAAACTTTATGATAAAATTTAGTAAGAAATATTAGTAACAATTGAGTTGAAATCTAGAATACGTACCCCTGAGGATGTCGCCAATCTTGTAACCAGGAATATTTCCACAATTGTCCGCCATTTCTTTAGGGGTTACAATACTGTAATTAGAGGAATTCGTAACTTCTTTTTCAAACTTCGTACTTCTACCTTCTCTTCTTTCGTAAGTTCTTTTTTTTTTCTTCTTCTTTATAGTAAATAAGAACACAAATAAATATTCTTTTAAATAATTATTCCGATAAATTATTAATTACTCTTGAGATTGTTCTTATAACGTATATCGGCCACTGATACAGAATATTAACAATTTTTATGATGTTGCCACTCGTGAAAATACGAAACAAACAACAAAAATGATTTTTTTTACTTTTTATTAATAATTTATATTTAATTATCAAATAATTATTTTTTTAATACTGTTGATATTGTTGAAGTTTTGTGTCTACTGTTATTTGAAATTTTTTAGAACGTTTTTTTTTATTTTTAGAATGTTATTTTTTGAAATGCTATTTTTCATTTTAAATTAGTTCATGGTGAAAATTCCGCTTGAATTAATTATTTTTGTTTTTCGGTTTTGTGAGGTTTTTTAATGCTGTCAACATAGTTAAGTTTTCGTGGCAACTGTTATTTGAATTCGCGAAGGAAATGTAACTTTTCAATTTTAGAACGTTAGTTTAAGAAAAAAATGAGTTGGGACATTTTTCTGTGGTTTGTGATGTTGTTTATTTGTTTTCTTCATTCCTTTGATATGACTATACAAGGAGAATTTTAGTGAGGCAATAAAAAGATCATGTTCGCCACCAACAAAGGATATATCAAAATAAAAATGTAAGTTCTTTTTTTTTTATTAATATATTTTCATCATTCGAAATAACATGAAATATTTTTTGATATAATAAAAAATAGATGTATTAGCGAATATTTTTGAAATAATTTTATCATAATAGCGGATTATTATCATTGTTAAAATGAAAACATTTTTGTGAGTTAGCAAAGCAAAATTCCACATAATAATTTTGCCGTTAAAGCGATAACATTTGGCGTGAAAGCAAAAGCATTAAAAAATTTTGCCGTAATAATAATAATAATATTTTTGGCAGTGAAAACATATAGTTTGGCTTAAAGACAATTTAGGTGTTATTTTCTCTGGTATAATAGTGCTAAAATTGGGTGTTAAATCGATTACACTTAGCAAAAAACGTTTTCAGAATAATATTTTTTTTCTTAGTAAACAAATGTAGCGGATAAAGCAATAATTTTTAGCGTAAAAGAATTTCTGGAATAAAATTTTGACAAGATAGAGATAATATTTGGCGTTAAAGTCATAAGATTTGACGTAATACCTGTGTGTGGCTGCTAATGTTGCAGAAATTGCGTTTTACAGCGACACCGAACTTCGACAGCCATTTTGTTTGTTTACTTAGTGACTTGTTGGCAGAGAGTGGCTAGCTCTCTGAGCTCTGTACCACTGGTTTTGTTCGAGCGGCTGGCGGAGCCAAAGATGTTTCTAGTGGTTCGAATCCATTTTTTAAAGCGTATGTTTCGGTCTAACATGATCGTCGAGTAGGGTATTGTTCTTATTGCAGCTATCTTCTCAAGCTACACACACGTCCTGGGTAATTCTGGGCGAGTAACGTCGGTGCGGGCACTTGTCTTAAGGCAAAAAAAAAAAAAAAAAAAAAAACTATCTAAATGTTTACCAGTTACATTAGGGAAAAACAAGTATTATAAAAAAAAAAATTTAAAAAGACAATTTCTACTTTTTTTTTTTTTACTATATTGCAGAAAGTCCTTTATAAATAATTTTCATTCCTTTTTTAAGTTTATCTGGCGCCATTTATTGGTAGATATATGCAACTTAAATCTAAAAAAAAATAAATTTAATTAATTAATTAACATTTGAAAAACTGTATTAATATATGAAGTCATCCACTACAAGTTAAAAAAAAATGTATTTGAACTTGAGTGGATGAATAAAAGTATTTTATTAACGATTGAAAATTTGAACAATATATATATATATAGGAGAGTGTGAGCTAATAATAGGAATTGAAAACTTTACTAAAAGTTTCTCGACAAATCTATAGCCAGTGTTTAGTGCAGTGCTTTTGCTTTTCATGATGCATATTTAATTTATTTTTATAAAACAAAAGCCCATTACACAATAAATCAATTTATTTAACAGGTTAAAGTAATAAATGATTATAAAAAATATCAAGAAATTATTTAAAAGGGACAAGAATTTTTTTTGAAAGATGTATTTATTAGTACAAGATATTTTTTGAATAATATGTTAAATGCTGAAACTGTATTCAAGCAAGAAGACTAAATAACGAAGTCTGAAGCTCAGAAATTTATTTATCATTTTACAATAGGAACCCATTTTGGGATGTCGACCGTAGGATGCTCGTCACTTAAGTTTACAACGATTACCTTGTCATCCCCCTCCTCTCTGTCTCGCTGCCTGATGGCCAATTGACTAGCGCTCTAGCTTTTAATACCACAGGCTCCAGGTTGAATCCCGGTGATTGCATGAATGCTTGTGAGTGGTTCGGAATCCACTTTAAATTGTAGGTCCCGGTCTGTTTAGCCAACAGTGTGCACAAGATGATCGTAGAGCGACAAACCAAACCAAACATCTTTAACTCTCTCAAATTATGTGAAGGGACATTTCAACCTACAAATTTAAAGTACCGATTTATACATAGGCACAGTATCTTTTCAATAGAATTTTACAAAAGCTTTACAAAGTCCTACACAAACCAACAAATTTAGTAGTTATTTTATTAGTAAAATAAGTACTTAGATTCAAGCTTAGACACTAACTCATGCATAAAACTTTGCTAATACTTAGAATTGCCCTTTTTAAGTAGAGCAACATTTAGAAACGTTAACTAATGATTAAAGAAACTGAAATTTATAAATGATTTTTGCCGTTCAATTGTACTGGGTAAAAATTCTCGGATTTTTTAACACGCCATTATGAAAAGGTATTCTGTAATTTTTTTTTATAGTTGTATTTGACTTCAAGTATCGACATTGCATTAATTTTGCTTAATTTCCTTAAATAAAAACTGTGTTAAAAAGTTTTATCCAATAAAAATCAACCATTAGAAAAAAATTTCCAACTAAGTCTAAAAGAAAGAATTCAATATGTTTGACTTCTACTAAAAAAAGGTTGAACGAAACCAATTTATCTTATTTCTATATTTGCCCTAAAAATTACGTTCCAAAATTATTTATTTAGTAAATTATTGATTCCCTTGTCTACAAGTGTGTAGAAATCGATTACTAGTTGGTTAGATTCGCCGTCCCTGTGTAATGCATCCATTTACTTAATGAATAAATAAATATTTGCAAAGAACAACAAAATAGTTTATTTAATTTTCCCATTTGCAATTCAGAACTTAATGTATCAAAGAAACTCTGAACAATCCCAGAATGACTGCATTGCATAAATTTGACTTATTTTATTTGCTTTCTATCTGCTTTCAAAGCTTCTGAATAAGTATACTTAGTAAATCTGGCGCAGAATACATAAATCTTTGCTATTTATACATGCATATACAAGCTTTACTCCAGTCTCACAAACACAACTAAGCCATTTATGAATTCTGCCACTGTGAAATCGTAAATTTTGTCGTGTATATGGTTATTTTTAAGTATTTCTTTTTATTTAATTTTGAAAAGTAAAAACTGATGTAAAAAACGACGTTAGTTTTTAAGTACAGTAAAAGCCTTTATTAACATATTTTGGGGTTTTGTTTATTAAGAAAATCCTTTTCCACTAATTATAATTTATTGATTTTTCTGAATGAGTTTCATAACACAGTACATTTATACTGTTTGCTTAATTACCATGTTGATGATGTAAAGTGTAGATTTTTACTATTTTTGTTTATTAACTATCATTAAGTTGTATATCGTATGCACAGTTCGTGAAAGCATTTTTACTTAAAGGTTTAGCTCAAAAACTAAATGGCATGACACGAAAATGGTAAGAAAGGAAAATATAAAACAGAAGATTAGGTAAATTTATATGTAAAACAAAATTAATTAGGCCATATATTAAATTAATTATGTCTTGTTTTTTATTAATATATATATTTGTTTTTTTCTTTTCTAAGATAAATATTTTTTTCCTCTAATTATAAATTCGTGATTTTCTGAATGATTTTTTAAAAGAAATATATGTCACATAAATGCATACCGTTTGTTTAATTACCATGTTGATAACTTAAATTGTAGGCATTTATTATTATTTATTTGCTTATTAACTATCATTAAGTTAGTATATCGTACGCACAATTCGTGAAAACATTTTTTAATAAAAGGATTGGCTCAAGAAAATTAAATGGTATGGCCTAAAATCTTGTAAAAGAAAAAAATATAAAATAGAATATTAGATAAGTTTATATGCAGAACAAGTATAATTATATCTTATATATACATTTAAGATTTGTTTGTTTGATCGTTACACAAATTCAGAGTTTTCAACTTTTGGCAGTAAGTTTCTAATTTGGCACATACATAGCCTACGGCCTAAGTAAGACAGTAGACTACTTTAAAACTTGCTAATCTCTCCCTTTCCCTGATGCGGCCTCATGGCCCATTGGCTAGCGCTCTGGCCTTTGGTATTTTAGAAACGAATCCTGGCGGCAGCATGGATGTTACTTAGTGATCTGGAATCCACGTTAAACTATAGGTCCTTGTCTAATTAGCCTAAAATATGCTCAAAATAACCGTAGAACCAAACCAACCTTTCCCTGATGTCTGACCGCCAAATTTCTTTCCCTATTAACTAAACAAGAACCTTATTATATTTCTAGAAATACTAGTTAAATTATTATAAAAGAATAAGGTACAGTATACTAATCTTTTCCATTATTATATTCTTAAAAATAAATATAATAGATTAAAGGAGGAAAAAGATATCCGATTTATTGCTATGGGACCAAATATATCAAGAATAGAGATTGGCAACTTTAAAACATTTTCAATAGTTCTTTTTGAAAAATACATTTTTGAGCTTTTTAAATTTAAAATTTTGTTGTCTATTGTAAAAATTCTTTTCAATTTCTTTAAAATACCAGCAACAGCAGTAATTAAGCTAATGTATCTTATTGCTATTTGCAGTTTATTATTATGAGTAAAAAAATGACTGAATTTTAATATTTTCGAATATAATATGAATTTGCTGGGTTGTTAAGCAGTAGTAAAGTGTATATAAAAATGCGGTGCAGAATCTGCTTATGACGTCTGTTTCAGTCACTGCTTTAAAAAAAAGGAGACAATATAATGATTGAGTTTACATATATATGCATATCGCATAGACATCCACATTGCTTGGTGGGAGGTTTAAAAGTTTCCTTCCGAACGTCATATAAATGAGAGGCAGTTACATTTAAAAGTGTTATCGAAAGGTTATGGCTTTTACTTCATCATCTGTCGTATGTTTCTATCATATACGTAAAAGGGACACATCTACTGATGTACAACGCAAAAAAGAAGAAATTTAAATGATGATGATATATATATATATATATATCGTCATTTAAATTTCTACTTTTTTTGAGTTAAATATATCTATCTATCTATATATATAGAGAGAGAGATAGATAGATAAATATATTGATAAATAGACAGATAGATAAATACTACAGTGACCAAAAAGTAAGACCAATTTTTATTTTTTTCAAAAAAATCTTTATTTATTCTTCCAAATTTATTTCATTGCCTACAAAGTAACCCCTCCGGACACAATGCACTTATGACAACCTTTTCTTCCAATCCTCAATGCATGCTAAAAGTCATTGGCCGGGATGGCTTTCAAAGCGGTACTGGGTCATAAACATAAATCCAAGTCTCATCTCAAGTTATGATACATTTCAACTTGTCCTGATAGTCCGACAGCATTCTTTCACACACTTCAACACGAGGATGTTTTTCTAAAAATTCAGTGTTTTCGGTACCAATCGAAATTTGACGCTTTTGAGGCCCGAAACATCTTTTAAAATGGAATTGGTCGATCCTTTTGAAATTCCAACATCACCAGCAAGGTCTCTAATTGTAAATTGGCGGTTTGCAAGCACCAAATCTTTAATTTTTTTTCACGTGAGCTTCGTCGGTTGAGATTGATGGTCGACCAGAGCTCTCTTCGTCTTCTACGTGTTCTCTGCCTTCTTTGAACTGTTTATACCACTTGTAAATATTTCTTTCCGATATAGGATGCTCACCGAATGCCTTCCGCGACATTCTATACGTTTCCACATACGAATATTCATTCCGCAAACAAAATTTAATGCAAGTTCATTGTTCAATTAATTCAGACATTTCAAAAATCACCGAAATAACTTTTAGCGTCTCACAAAGCCAAGCGTAACTCAAACACCAATGAATATTTTGACGTTAAATTTCCCACAGATGTCAAGGACAGTGCCAACAATCCAAAAAAAAAAAAAAAATTGAAATTCCATTGCCCGGGAAATTTAAATTTAAAATTGGTTTTACCTTTTGAGCACAGTAGTATAATGCAAAATAAATTTGCATGTTACATAAATAATATATCTATTTATCTACACAGACACGTTTATATATATATATATATATATATATATATATGATATTAATATTGCATTATCTAGTGGACATCCTGTTGTTGCATTATAATGAAATCTTACACACACACGCACACACACAAATATATAATATATATATATATATATATATATATATATATCTGTGTGTGTGTGTGTAATATTTCCTTATAATGTGACAACATTATAATGAAATGTCCACGTCAGGATGCCCTCTAAACAATATAATTTTATAATCATTTTGTATGCAAGATCTTTTTGAAAATGCAACATGATTCAAGCAGAACTTGAAGAGATAAGAATTCGTGTAGAATTATGATAAAACTGTGGTAGTGAACTTTGTGAAGCTGTGGATAATCTTACGATAGTTGTTATAATGTTAAATGCTGTAATGATATAATGCTAAACGTTTCGTAAATATAATTGTTGAATATAATATGCAATAAAGATAATGCGAAATAAACAGCGTGTTCTTCATTTTAAATTCCCTTATACACCACAGAGATTGCTCACCCTACATGCAAAAATACACAAAAAATAATGAACATAGGAATTTCACCAAAATATAATGTTTTGTTTACGGACATAAAAGTTTACTTTTTCCTGTCTTTACAAATAATAAATATTTTTTTTTATTCCATCCTTAGAAAGTTTTAAAGATGCACCTCAATAACATCTTTGACATGAAGAATATGGCTCTACAGAGAAAGAAACCGATAACTTTTCTGAAAGTAGTTGAGATACCAATGACTTGCAGGTAGGGAATTTTTTTGTTTCACCCTATATTACTTTTATATTATCTCATACAATAATGAAACAATGCAACACAAATTGGAAGCATTTTAAAGCTTAAAAATTCATTATGAAATAAAAATATAATATTAATTAAAATGTTTTATTTTAATAATTTTACAACTGTAACAATTTAGGATTCGAAACAAAGGAGGATAATCATCACTCATTTTCGTATCAATAACTGCCAAAAGGGCCATCGTTTGACTTTGATTTTTTGCAGTCCTAATTTTCTTTAGTAAGGATGACTTAAAAGTCTTCGACTCTTTTCTAAGTGTGAAGGCCACCACCCGTATCCCTTCCAGTAATGTGTTCAAGTGGTTGACCTGTGTTACCTCCTAGAGCTTGATCACCTTACATATTCTTGTTAGTCTGTAGCGTTTCAATTTCAACAATTCTTTTCTTCAGATTATCCTCAGAATGATCTAGAAATAAAACAAATTTTTTTTTTTATTAACACAACAGTTTTTAAATAAGGTACAATCAGTTGTCTATTAATAAAACTAACAAAGATATTATTAAAAGTGTAAGTTTAAAAAAGAATAAGTTTTTTCAGTTTCATACTCAGTTCAGAGTCACAAAGCGCAAACTTCAAAGCCACTTATGTCATGTTCAGTTTTGTTGAGGTTGGATCGTGTTGTTCATGTTGTTTCACATCAAACCAAAGTATTAAAAAATATAATAATTGAAAGGATCTCCCAAACTTTGAATAATGAAACTTATGTTAACATTGTGATGTATTAGCCTGTATTAATTAAGATATTTTGTATTGAAATCAGGGCATTTTGCTACAATTATATTATATAAAGTTTATGCATCAAACAATTCACAAAGAATTTCATTTAAATACTTATAAAGGAAAGAATTTAATCTAAAAGAATATGAGTTGGAAATTTTCTTCTTCTTAATCGGCGCAGCAGCCCCTTGGTAGGCCATGGCCGTCTGCCTACTTGCAAATCATGTTAAGTAATGGAGAAAGAAATTTAAATTTTATTCCATTTTCGCAAAAGTAAGAAATTTGGGCTTCATTAGATTTCTAATTTAGTTTCTCTATAACAAAATCTAGCATATTGTCAACCATAGGCCAGGTATGATCTTAATCGCCTATTTCTTCGAAACCCAATAAGAAATTTTCTGGAAAATGACATCCAAATTTAGCTAATCAGCTCTAAAATGTGTAAAGTGACAATAGTATAATGTGTATGGCACACCATGAAAATAGTCGGCCATCAAGTTCACGAACAAACTTTATTAACAATATATTTTCACTTCTTTTACTGTTTCTCTCTTTTTGCTTTATTATAAAAGGAAATACAAGTTTGATGTAATTCAAATATTTAACGATTTAATCTACAAATTACCATGTAAGACATTGCAATAAATACTACCATGAATATTCATCTTGTATCCGTACTGTTGGAGTAACTTTGTAAATTTTCAGATTTTTTTTTTTTTTTGTATCTTAAATATTTTTAGTATAATTATAAGTTTTTACTAAAATCAAGCAAGGTCATCAGCAAGGTCTCTAATTGTAAATCGGCGGTTTGCAAGCACCAAATCTTAAATTTTTGGACGTGAGCTTAATCTGTTGAGGTTGATGGTCGACCAAAGGGTTCTTCGTCTTCAAAGCGCTCTCTGCCTTGTTTGGACTGTTTTTACCACTTCTAAACATTTCTTTCCGATATAGGAATGCTCACCGAATGTCTTCTGCAACATTCTATAAGTTTCCGCAAACAATATTTAATGCGAGTTCTTTGCTCAATTAATTCAGACATATCAAAAATCGCCGGAATGAGTTTTAGCGTCTCACAAAGCCAAGCATAACTCAAACACTAATGAATATTTTGACTTAAAATTTCCTACAGATGTCAAGGACAGTGTATGTATGTCCAACATTATGTATCTAGCTAGGTAGAAATTTTTTTTTCCTAACAGGTATTATTTTGCTGTAATTGTACAATTTGATTAAAATTGTCTTCCAGACTAATAAGTAAAAATGAATACTTTTTCCGACAAATGATACTCTTATATTATGATAACTTAAGGAAATAAGTGGAAACAATTTTAAAGTGTTTGAAAGTGTCAAATCCGTACTATGTACATTACTATGAATTAAAAAAAGGGTTTTATTTCGATACCTTAACTAATACTATAATTTGTTCTGCAAAGATAAAGCTA
The DNA here is from genome assembly GCA_021605095.1 of Caerostris extrusa. Classification (NCBI taxonomy): domain Eukaryota; kingdom Metazoa; phylum Arthropoda; class Arachnida; order Araneae; family Araneidae; genus Caerostris; species Caerostris extrusa. The sequence continues at coordinate 39,017 of BPLR01017500.1, forward strand.
CTCGGTCCCAAACAACTTAAAGCTTTTTAATAGAGCTGCAAAGCTATCTGTATTAAAAAAATGTTGTCATTCATTTTTATTCTAATCAACCAATACTTGTTAAAGGATTCATAAACAGATTCATTATTCCTTAATATTTCTGATTTATTTCTTTATTAGTTTCCTTGTAAGAGTTTGACGTACGTCAGTAGAAAAGACGACAACTGCCACGGACATTGATTTTATACAATCATCGCCACCATGTCTAAAAATATAAGGAAAGGTTTGACCTACCATCTTCCTCTAAAATCAGCTCATGCAGTACTTTTCCCACATTTCCCACATCTCTTTCTCGTCTACCAGTTGAGTCTATGTCAAAAAAGATAAAAAAGACGACTTTAATGCGCAATATTTTTAAATTAAAATCAGTCAGATGTTTTATTCTTACGCAATGGGTTGAATTCAAAGACTAATACAAGAAATTATTAAATGGCTTCACAAAGAATCTTTTGATTTACCATCAATCATCTTTTCAAGTTCTACAACATCAGTGGGTTCGTCCGTAATTAAAGCACCTAGAAAGGAATAGAAAATAAACATCAGATAAAGTTTCGATTGCTTAATATATGTACAGTATAATATAAATGACAAAGGAATGTTTTTATCTCAATTTTCAAACTCTTCTAAGCATTCACAAATTAGTAGAAAATTCCGCTTTTTATCAAATCTCTTGTTCAATATTTAGCTTTATTCCTCCATTTATTTCGCCAATAGAAAATATATTTAACTAGATTTTTGAATGACATATTTTATATATACTATAATATAAAAAGACTTAGGATAGTTCTTTAAGTGCAAATGATGGGTCATTTATTTAAAAAAAAAAATTTTTTAGTATAAATTTACTTCCTTACTTCCATTTTTAACATCAAAGAATTCGCCACCGATAATAGCACCTAGAAAATAATAGATAATAAACTTCAGATAAAAGTTTCAATTGCATTATAAATGTATAGTATAATATAAATAAATTATAGTTTAAAAACACTTAAAAACACGCTTTTAAAGTTAATCAAACTAAAAGTAAAAAATAATTGTTAACATAAGAAAAAAATTATGACGAGAAAATGAATGTCACTGTTCTAAAAGCGTGGGGTGCTCGATATCAATCGTTATAATTTTTCACTAGTTTCATTCTAAATGCAAAGTTAGTTTTAAAATGCCATACAAAGCACCCCACGCTTTTAGAACAGTGACAATAATTTTCTCGTCAGTAATTTTATTCTTATGTTAATCATTATTTTTAACTTTTTAGTTCGATTAACTCTAAAAGCGCGTTTTTTAGTTTTTTAAAACTATAATTTATTTTTTACTTTTTAGTTTGATTAACCCTAAAAGCGTGTTTTTTAGTGCTTTTAAACTATAATATTTAAAAGAGGTCCCGGTACGGAGGACTGGAACTATAGTTCTTACAATAATTTAATTGTGAGTAAAAACAAAGGCTAAAAAGGCGAATATGTCGAGCCAGCCAGGATTCGAACAAGGAATCTTCTGATCCGTAGTCAGGCGCGTTATCCGTTGTACCACTGTCCCACGTAGGTTTGGATGTCTTACGTACTTTCATTCTACTTGGGTTAAATTGCTCTTCATAAGTTAAAATAAAATCACTAATCCTGGCGCTCCTAATCATGATGAGATAATAAACGTATCAAAATATTTTATTGTCGTCGGTCCTTTATAAGTCTACAACGTTTAAATTAAATCTGATCGTTTAAAGTAAGGCAAAATCAAGCCCAAAGTGCCAGTTACAAACAAACAATCATACAGGTGAAACTAATAAAAGCGTATTAAAGACAATATCGCAAAGGAATATTTTCTTCAATTTTACTCTCGACCATATATTTGAAATGATAATGAAAAATTTCGCTTTTTATCGAACATCCTGTTCCTTTTCAAGTTGCTACTAGTCCATCACAACATCTCTGGGAGAGCCATGTAGAATATGTGTGAAATAAAATTTCAGTTTCAGTGCTTTTGTATATTATGTTTAAAAAAATCATTCGTGGGATTTATAAACATTTAAAGCCTTTCATGCAGTTAAATTGGCTTGTCCAATTTTTACCTAGCATTGCGCAAATCACATATTCCTGATCTACGATAATGAAATATAATTTCCAAATTGCCCAGATACTACTTCCGTTAAACTCAGAAACGCTCTCGATTGTCCCCCATATTCTTCTGGAAGGCATAGTGAAACTACCCAAGGCGAAAAAACCCCACTTAGATGAGTTTAAAAAAGGCATAGTAAAACTTCCTAAGGAAAAAAACTCCCACTTAGATGAATTTAAAAAAAGGTATAGTAGAACTTCACTAGGAAAGAGATCACCACTTAGATGAGTTTAAAAAAAGGCATAGTAAAACTTTCCAAGGAGAAAAACCCCACTTAGATGAGCTTAAAAAAATACCCCTGCCTTTCATTTGCCTTCAACTTACTGAATTTCTCTAACTACGTGCTAATAAAAGAAGTAAAAAGTCTCATTTCCCATTCGTTTCACTCTACTGTCGACTACAGTTTGCAACAGTTTGCAGACTTCCTATGCACACATACACATGTATATATATATACTGAATGTTAAAACTGGTGGTCATTAATTCTACATAATTAAATTTTATAAATTATAATTAATTTTATGAACATGGTTATATAATTTTACGAACAGGATATTTTCTTTTTATTCAGCGCTCTAATTATTTCGTTTGCATGATGCATTCGGCTTGTTAGTAACTCTTTCTTGTAAAAGGGTAAACATTTTGCTGCAATATTTCATGAACATTTTGCTCAGTGGACTGTAACACAACTGTTTCATTCGAAACTAAAAATGTGCTCTATCTATATTTTATTCTTTTTTTTTTTTTTTTTTCAAAGAAAAACCACTCTCACACAGACAAAGAAATTATAATTTCTCTAGTTCCAGTTTATATTTCCACTTCTACCAAAATATATATTTCCAAGTTGTTTGATTGACATATTTCCTATGCATGACAATATTGATTTAAAAATAATTTTACAAATGAATTCCTTCCAATAGAACAAAGATAATAACGCAAAATAAATTTGAACTATAAAATTCAAATTACCATGTTCATGAATGAAACAATATAAAAGATAAAAATTCTAATTAATATATTTTTAATTTGCATAATGTGATGTATTTAGGAAATATTAAAAAAAAAAAAAAAAAAAAAATTCCAAACCTCCTGGTGTCAAGTAAGTGGCAGGTGTTGTTCCTGCAGTAATACCTAGAAAATAAATTTCATAAATTTCAATGATATATTTCATATCTATTATAATATAAGCAATAAAAACTTTAAGGCTATTTATCTTGTCATTAATTTATAAAATATATCAGAAAAAAATTCCTTCCTAATCTCCATATTCCACATTATACAACAGAACAAATTGCAGAAACAGCTGGAAAGTAATAGACAATAAACATCAAATAAAGTTTCAATTGCGTAATACATGTATATTACAATATAGAAGACAAAATGACAAAGGAATATATTTTTTTAATTTTTAAACTCGGCCATGATTTTAAGAAAATAGTAGAATTTTTTCATTTTCTTTTCGAATCTCTCTTTCTTAATTTAGCTTTATTCCTACATTTATTTCATCAATCAAAGCAGCACTTGGAAAGCTATGGAGAATATTTGCAATATAATATTTAAGTTTTAGTGCTATTGTATATTATAATTTAAAAACTTTCTAATTCTTTCATGAAATTTAAAAACACTTAAAGTTTTCTTCCAAATAATTGTGCTGTTCGATTTTTAGTTAGCATTACCTCTTCTGAGATGATGAAATGCAATTTCAAAATAGCCCCATGCTACTTCTACCAAACGCATGAAAGCTCTTGATTGACCGCGATATACTTCCGCAAGGCATAGTGAAATTCCAACAGTAAAAAATAATTTAATGAGTTTAAAGAAAATAAAGTAGTATGTGCTTTTAACTGGCAGTCGCCTTTAACACCCTGACAAATTTCCGCTACTCTGCGGTAGCTAGATCAATTTGTGCAAATCTGTGTTAATAAAAAATAAGTAAGAAGAGATGGTCTTTATCGATCAAGTAAGCTTTGCTATATACACTCAAGAGCCAAAACATTATGACCACCCCTATATTTTACAATGAACTCGCCTGGATGACGTGGAAGGCACGTGATCAGGAAGAAGTGGTATTTAACTGCTGCTGGAGAGTCTGAAGAACCATTCTTTCACTTGCTTCTGTGTGTGATGGGAAAGGCTGCGGATCTAAGCGACTTTGACAGAGGGCAGATTGTAATGGCTCGAAGGCTCGGAACAAGTATTTCCGAAACTGCACGACTCGTGGGTTGTTCGCGATATACAGTTGTTAGTACTTATGCAAAGTGGATGAATGACGGTGAAACCAGCAGTAAACGACATGGTGTTGGACGTCCACACGCTATCAAAGAAAAAGGTCGTCGGAGACTGTCTCGCATGCTGAAGCAAAACCGGAACCAGACAGTGGCTCAGCTGACAGCCCAATACAATGCAGGGCCTAGTAGAATAGTATCGGAGCCCACTGTTCAGCGGACACTGTTGATATGGGGCTACGCAGCAAACGTCCAACTCGTGTGCCTTTGCTGACCAAGCGTCATCGTCCAACCGCGCCTGCGCTGGGCCCGGGAACATCGTGACTGATCCATGGATCAGAGGGAGAGAGTTGCCCGGTCAGATGAATCACGGTTTGTCATTCATCACGCCGATGACCGTGTCAGGATACGCCGTCCTCCAGGCGAACAGTTGCTCCCTCAATGTACAGTAGGTCATACACAGGCCAGTGGTGGCGATATTATGCTTTGGGGGAAGTTCTCTTGGGCGTCTTTGGGACACGTGGTTGTGGTAGAGTAGACCATGAATGCTACAGGGTATCTGAACATCATTGCGGAGCAGTTGCACCGTTTCATGGCCTCTGTTTTTCCAGCTGGAATTGGAATGTTCCAACAGGGCAACGCCCTTGTCACAAGGCTAAAATTGTGTTGGAGTGGTTCCAGGAACATGATTCTGAATTTCAGTTAATGTCCTGACGCCTAACTCACCGGATCTGAATCCGATAGAACACATTTGGGATGTCGTGGGACTGCAGCTCAGAGTTCAAAAGACCACCAATTGCAATATCTCGGATTTGCGTGACCGTTGCTTAAACATCTGGTGTAATCTGTCTCCGGTCATCTACCAAGGACTTGTGGCATCCATGCCAAGGCGGGTTGAAGCTGTGTTGCGCACCAAAGGTGGGCCAACTCGTTATTGACAGGTGGTCATAATGTTTTGGCTCTTGAGTGTATATATACGCATTGATTGTTATAACTGGCAGACATTAAAATCTACGTAATTATTTTTTATAATGGATAAATTGTCATATTATAATTCTTCCAACAAGTGTTTTAATCACGCTCTCTAAGTATTTCGTCACAATGATGTATACCATGTTAAAGGGTTCATTAATTTGATTCATTATTCCATATTTAGCATTTATTTCATTATTAGTTTTCTAGTAAACTTTTGTCTTCAGCAGAAAAAAGCAACAGCCTCCGACATTGAATCTTACGAGCATATCTTTGCCACCATGTCTAAAAATAAAAGGAAAAATTTGTCTTACCATCTTCCGATAAAATCGTCCTTAGCGAATCGTCATGATCAGAATCTCTTCTCTGTCTACGAACTTTCTGAGTTCCATCTAGAAAAGATAATAATTGACTTGAGTGAGTAAAATTTTTTAATGAAATGCAAACAGATGTTTAATTTTGTTGCAATACATTAAATGTAAAGAGAATTACAAAAAAAAATATTAAATGATTTTACAAACGAAGAATCTTTTATTTTATTTCTATAAGGAAAATATATATTTGTGATAATAGGATGAAAATATTATTTTTATTGAAAATAGTTGATCCATTTTAGCGGTATAGTATTAACTAAAAAAAATGAACCGTCTGGTATTTGATCATGATCAATAATTCAAGGGTAGAATTATTAATCGTTAAGTATAGTATTTATCTATTGACATTAGATTTTTCATAAATATTTCTTAAAAATCTAAATGTTGCATTTGTTTGCTCATCACTATAACACAAAATATTAATTCACCCTATTTAGTTATACCTTGGTCAAGTTACTCAAAAGCTTTATTATTATTTTTTTAATCTAGCATAAAAATTTTTATAGTTTTACGTAATGTGAGGGCGTTTTTGAGGCGAAATTGATAACTATTTTTAATAACATTGCAAAAAATAATTTTGAAATAGAATTCAAAATTAAATTTTTTTATTAGGTAAATCATGGAAAAAACATTATTCTAAATGTATAAGTCATATAATAAAAGGACATAAATTTTTGTATTTAATCAAAGTGTTGATAAAAGCTGAATAGTACACTGGCCTCCAAAAGTTAAGGAACAACATGTTTTTCGAATCTCACTATAAAAAAAATGACAGTAGCAATAAAATTTATATTTTATATAAATGATAAAAATGAACTTTATGCAAATGTATGTAAAAACGATAGCTTTTTTTTTTATAGAAAAGAACAAGTATATATGAGTGAGAGAAAAAAAAATATACAAATATCAGGCTTTCGTAATTACGTTTGTAACTTTTGTTGATTTACAACTTTGTTACCAGATTCGTTGACAAAAAGGCAGTGGGGACCCGTAATGTCTGAGAGACACCGTTTATCAGATACGTTAAGGTGGTGGTCGGTCGGATGGATGGAAATGGGGTGCCCCAGGCAGATGCTGCTGGGCGTCTTAATGTGTCTCGCAGTGTGGTTCACCGGCTCAGGAATCAATATCAAACCGAAGCTTCTGTACCCAGAAGACATGTTCCAGGTCGATCAAGAGCTACAACACCTGCAAAAGACCGTTTTATAGCCCTTTTCGGTCCGAAGGAGAAGAAGCATTTCTGTGTTGTAACTTGTTGCAGACCATTCTGTAGGATCAGGCAGAAGAATATCCGCTAGTACTGTGCGAAGCCATCTTCACAATTCAGGTCTCTATGCTAGATGACCAGTTGTACGTGTTCCCCTTAACGGACGACAGATTCGCTTATCTTGGTCAAGAGAATACGTTTCCTGGACCAAACAGCAATGGGCTCCAGTACTCTTACTTTATCTAGTCTCAGACGAGACCAGATTCACACTGGAGAGCGATTCAGGACATCTGCTGATCTGGAGGGAACAACGCACCGGATACCATCGATCTGTTGAAAGACACAGTTACTGAGATGGTGGAATAATGGTTTGGGCAGGGATCTCATTCAGTGGTCACACTGACCTGCATGTGTTCCAGAGAGGAACTGTGACTGGTTTGAGATATCGGGATGAGATCCTTGATCAATATGTCCGCCCATATGCCGGTGCATTGGCAATTTTTTTCATTCTGTTGAATGAAAATGCCCGACCTCAAAGAGCTGCAGTTGTTGAGGAATATCTTGAGGGTAGTTTGGATCAAATGGAATGGCCAGAGCTCGATCTCCAGACCTGAATCCGATACAGCATTTTGGGATTATCTTGGTAGACAGGTTTATGTTTTAAGGCCTCCTCCAAGGTCTTTAGAAGAGCTGGAGCAAAGATTACTCCGTGTCTGATTTTCACTTCACATTTCGGTAACAGACAAACCTTAATTGCCAGCATGGAAAGTCGATGCCGCCAAGGATGGACATATCCCTTATTAAAAGTCATTTTTGTTAAGTCTCTATGCCATTTTACCACATAAAACTGAGGTTATTATTTTCTCCAAGAATGGACTTTTTCAGTAAGATTGCTTTTTTTTGTTGTAAATCAGTTTTGCATTTTTCTTATGTAAATTTCGATGTTGCAGTCAATACATAACTGTTTTGTGCACATGTCATCTAAATTTGGTGTTTCTACATTCATTCATTTGCAAATTAGGCTCAAACAACCGGTTGTTCCTTAACTTTTAGAGGTTAGTATATTTCATTTATTTTGCATTTTGTATTTTGTACTATTCGTATTATTATTATTATTATTATATAAGGGCGTCAAATTAACTTGGGCCTAGGGCGCCATCGAACCTAAATCTGTCACTGGTTACGACCTAATAAGCATGTAACGTAGCCTGCATCCACTCTTTCATCTAGGAACACAAAATCTGTAACATATTTGTCGTTCTAGTAATGAAAGAGAACTGATCAGGTTCTGGCATATTAAGTCGTCAATGAAATAAAAAGGACCATGATATGCAGTTAAAAAGTATAGGAGACATTGTTTCAAAGTTAAATATTATATGTGTTTTATTGTGAGACGAGATATTCTCCGGAAATATAACCTTGTAACCGTGCTACCATGCGTCCTCCTACGCACCAATAACAGCCCCCTGCACAGCGTTCAGGAGTAAGGATCAGTTAACCTACTTCTCACACGGAGAGAAAGTATATTTCGCACACGCTGCGCTAAGCCGAGTTTCGGATTTGTGATTTAGAAGTGGAAATCTTCGGCGAATCTATAATTATTTGTCTTTAAATGTGTTAAATAATACATATCTCTAATTGTAAGTGTGAGGTCTTTGATTGTGTATAGATAAAGATATGAGTTCTAAAACTTGTGACTCAAGTAGTTCAACCCAACCACACCCATTTACAATCTGGTTGCCCAAATTGCGCACTAAAACTTTACATAATCCTTTTTTTTTCAACACAAACTAACAAATAAAATATGTGATAAAATTATAGAAAACTGAAATCTGCTCGGCAAATTTCAACTTGTTATGTGTGAACATTCGAGAACGAATGAATAAACTCAGGAAAATGCCAATGTTTAATAATGCACGAGATATATGAAGCAATTGATTGGAATACTACAAGAATGGCCAAATTCAATATCCACAGGAATATAGCAATGTTGAATAGATCAAGAACTTCATGAAGAATGAATTGTTCAAGAATCTCTAACAGAATATTCAAAAGTAAGATAAATGTAGTCGTATATGAAGAAGTTTTCCAAATTCTACGAGAAACGTTATCATATTCAATAGTCAAAATAATATATCAAAGTTTGAAAAGTTTAGTCGTAAATGAAGAATGAAGTATTGCCAATTCCACAAGAAGTGTTATCACATTCAATAGCCTAAATAATATATCAAAGTTTGAAAATTCTAGGCATAAATGAAGAATGAAGTATTCCAAATGTAATAAGAAGCACTATACAACTCAATAGGCATTTGAAAATTCCAAAAGTGATAAATATGAAACTTCAAAAAGAAAGAATTGATTAACGCACTACGAGTATTTGTAGTCATTGGATATACAAATGTTTAAAATTCCAACCCAAAATATGAAAAGTGATTCAAAACCATACTACAAAACACTTCAAGCAAAAGCAAAATTCTCCGAAAAATTCCTGAGGATTAACGTTATTCATAAATCATTTCAAGAGTTAAGGGGCCCAAACTACCATTTTCCGCCAAAATTTGCAACTTTGGAATGGAGTTTTATTTCCTTGCTGCACTTTTTGATTGCGCCACGAACCCCCTAACCTGACAACATCATGCCCACACATGCTAATAAAATTTTTCCAAATAAATGTTCTTAACCCAATATTTTGACATTTGCAATATGTTGATATGTTAATGTTGGATATAGTTTTTGATATGTTGATGTTGGATATTGGTGTTCTAATTTGAGCAGTACTCCTCAAAAAGTGGTGCTTAATGAGTGTATAACTTCTATCTACTTACTCAAATCCAGTGCAGGACTATATAGAGAGGTACACTCCGAATAGACGAGAAATGTTGTCTCTAGTTGAATAAAACCGAATTTGGTTTTATTTGAATTTTGGCTCATTTGAGTTTAAATGAAAAGCCAAATGAGCACATCTCAAGGGGCATTGGATTGATTTTTGATATTGTTGTTTGTGTTTTGAGAAAATTAACTTTTGTCTTTCAAGATAGAGTGAGAAAAAAAAATTGGAAGGATCCCCAAAATATTCAAATCTTATTTTTAATATTCTGCTATATTATATTCTGTATTTATTGAGGTATTTTATGTTAAAATGAGGTCTATTGTTCCATTAACATTTTAAATTTGAGAAAAGTATATCCAAAATTGTTACATAGTATGGTGACTAACTACATATAGATATAAATGATTTAGTTTTATGGAATAATGAATTCGATTGGGCAAAAAGTTTAAAGCTTTATTTCAATGTAACAAATTCAATCTTCGATATATCATTAATCACACAGAAATTAACTGAATATACAGTAAGAAGTTCAGGCTTCAATAGATTTCAACATTATTTTTCTGATTAACATAAAATTAAAATATATAATATCTGCCAATAATATTCCAGGAACAAACTTTGTTGACTGTTTCTACGTATCTTGCATCACTAACCTAATAAAAGGGTGCCTGGAAGATGATATCGCTAACCAAATCAATAAATCTACTAATCTTAGAAAGTGTCAGGGGCAGTACACACATTGAGAACATCTAACAATTTAAGTATCTCTTTATTATATATCAATTATTTATAATAATAATTATTCACAGAATTTACAAAGGCTTGTCGACAATATGTTGTTGTACAATGTCGTTTATTGTATATATTTTAAACTGATAGATATTCTGGAGGCATTTTTATATTTAATTAAATGTAATTGAAACTCTACATGATATTCTTATATACAGTAGAACCTCTTTACGTCGAACCTCGATAAATCGAAAACCTTGCAAAAAATTTTTGTTCTCTTCCCTTCAAGCCCCAACACCTCCATTACTCGAAATTTCAATCCTCTATATGTCGAAATAATTAGTCAATCCCTCACAAGCCATTTTGGTATATATTTTCTCTCCGTAACTCGAAAAAAAAATTGGACCCCTGTATCTCAAACATTAGCAATGTTTGATTTTACAATCTTCTTTACAACCTTTAGAACTCGATCATTTGAAACTAATTACCTCTGTAGCTTGAAGAAAAATAAGTTACCGACTTTAAGGATTTTCCGACAATGTACGCCATTGTTCCTTAGAAAACAATGTATGAGTATATAGTAAATAGAATATCCAATTCTATGAAATAGAACTCGGAAGAAAAATAATTTTCTGCTCTTTATAGCTTAGATAATGCTATAGATAGAGAACGATCGAATTGTCTAAAGCAAAAAAAAAAAAAAAATATATAAATTGAACTCTACAAATTGAATATTTCTTCATAAAATCCGCGTAAAGATCCGCGAAATCATGGAGGATTTCGACTTACGCGGATTTTGTAATTATAGATATAATTGTATTTGTATTTGTATTTGTAATTATATAATTATAGAGTTTTTAAGTCAAAAACTCTATAATTCGAATTATTTTGGCGTCTCCCTTGAAGTTCGACTTACAGAGGTTCTATTGTACATTGCAATTCGTATACATGGATGCTGATTTCTGACAATTTTGTGCCTTTATAAATGAAGAGAAACACATCCATGCCCTACTTTTGCACCTCCATGCCCTTTAGAGAATACATAATCCGTAGGTTTGCGAAGGGTGTTAAAGGGTGATAGTAATTTCCTTAAAAATTGATGAAGCTTAAGACAGTGGATGTTATAGAGAATAAATAAACAATATATTTTAATATACAAAAACTCTATTGTAGGACAACAAGATAAAGGTTTGTCCCAAGCGAAGGTGTGCAGGTTTCTAATATTTTTTTTTCATTTCAAACTTTTTTTATGCAAATTATTTTTGGTATAATTATGATTTGATTATGATTATTTAACAAATCAAGAGGTCTTTTAATTTTTCAGATACGACTTGAAAGAAGTTCCCCAAAAGCTTTTATTTAATTTAATTTTTTAAATTTTATATCATTTATGTAAAGAAAAGTATGGAATTAGTATGACAAAACTATAATGTTCACATTTGAGACTATTATTTCCTAATGTCAATTGTAAATACAAATATAAAGATATCTTGCATTCAACTGCTATGAATTCCGCACATCTTTCATACATTAAAAAAAAATTTAATTTTACACTGTCATAAGATCTCTTCGTCTATACTTTATGAAAGATAAAGACGAATTTGCGGACCATTTTTTCAATTCCTTCTATTAGCTCCCTATATATATCTTGCTCAAATTTTCAATCGTTAATAAAAATACTTTTTATTCATCCACTTAAGTTCAAATACATTTTTTTAAACTTGCAGTGAATGACACTTGATGCTAATACAGTTTTTTCAAATATTAATTCAGTAATTCAATTCAATTAATTAATTATTTTTTTTTTTAGTTTTAAGTTGCATATATCTACCAATAGATGGCGCCAGATAAACTTAAAAAAAAAATGAATGAAAATTATTTATAAAAGACTTTCTGCAATAAGAGTGAAAAAAAAAAGTAGGAATTGATTTTACAAATTTTTTTTTATATTACTTGTTTTATAAGTAGATGTAAAATGTGTTACGATAGTTACAAAGCAATATTAAAAAATTAATAAAATATCGATGTATAATTAATAAATTAATTATTGGATGGATAATTAAGTACTAAAATATAAATTGACGCATATAATTTTGAAGCATTAAAAACTATGCACTTTTCTGTGAATTTATGTACTTCCTTTCATTCGAAGAAGTCACTTGATACTTCCGCATTTTCTAATAACGCAATGTTTATTTTTCTGCCACTACTAAGATGTGTAATTAGAGTTAAAAGTAGTCCAGGAAAGCGTCTACCCTTAAGATTATGATTTGATTAACAAGAAAGTCAAAAACATTGCAATCCCTTTAGTGACAGGGGGATGTAATGAACAAAATTATCCAATTTTCTCCAAATTTTGTGGATGTGTGTAAAGATTACATTCTAATTTTGTTGAATCATGTAATAAGTTCATTGTATTAAATGTTTAGGAATTTGGGCTTCTTTTGACTTTTACTGGCCAAGGTTATATTTTAGCTTTCAAGTTTAGCATGTATCAATAAGGTGGACATGATCAAAATTATGATCTATATACCTCCAAAATTTAACATCTTGGCATATGAAAAACATTTTACATACAATAAAATGTATTGCTAGGAAGAATTTAACATTAATTGAAGTTTAAAGCTAATATGCCATTTGCTACTAGTACAACACTATGCTTTTGTCGTTGATGGTACAAAAATGCAAACGGTACAATAATATGAAGCTGAATTTACTACTGCTGCAATTGTTGAAATACGGTTGTGGAACTTACATTTTTAAAATGGTGTGACATATTAAAAATATTGCCAGAAATATATCATACCGTTTGATTTTCTTCGTCTACTTCATTTAGAATGTATTTTTTTCACTTAGAATGTAAGTTAAAAATTCGTTTACATAGTTCGTCGAAATATATCGATCTTATATGAATCCAAAGATTTAAAGTTTAGGAAATTGATACGAAAATAAATTCTGGAAATTATAAAATATTTCAATTATTAAATGTTGGTAATTATTTTGGGATTCTTCTATTATCAGCACTACAATTTTAAAGGAAAAATGTTTTTAATGTTCAGGCATGGTAATGTTCTGGCATTTAAAATGTGTTATACAGCTTGCCTTGGACAGAAGCACTTGTTGCATTCCCATTTTGAGCGATTTCGCCCATTACAGAAGTACCTAAAAATAAAATAAATAATTTTTAAATTTTCACAAACAAAGAATCTTTTATTTTATTTCTATTGCTGTGAAAAGAATAAGATGTAAATATTATTTATATTGAAAATAGTTCATAAATTTTAGCATTACAATATTAAGTAAAAATATTGAATCATCGAGTGACTTCTCATGATTTGCAATTGCTGGCCAAAATGTTCCGGAAATTAGTTTAATGTGGGAACTCTATTAAAAATCCAACAAATATAGCGAGACCGGATGCCATCTTGTCTGTGCTCTGAATGCGCACGATAAATCGGTAGACTGTAAAATACTTCTGTTGTAGTTGAAAAGGAGGGGAAATGCTTTCGAATTCCTCAGGGGGAACCCTAGGAGGTGTGCGTCCAATTTGTTACGACACAATAAGCATGTAATACAGCAAGCATCCATTCTTCTTCTACGAACACAAAATCAGCAACATATTTGTCATTAAATAAGATACAAAATGAAGGAAAGATAACTAATCAGTGCCTATTATTAAACCCGCAATAAAATAATAACATTTTTCGAAGTGAATATTTGTTATCCAAGGTTCAGAAATTTGTAATATTATTTGTTCATATATCAATGATGGATATGTATTCTAGTAATTTGAACAGTACTGCCACAAAAGTGACACATAATTAATGAATGTGTCTTTTCCATATACCTCTTTACAATCAGTGCACGACTACAGAGAAGGACACAAACCTAATAGACAGGAATTGTTTTCATTAGTAGAATAAAACCGAGTTCCTTTTATAGATTTTTGATATTGTTGTTTGTGTTGTGAAATAATTAAATTTCTTGTCCGTCAAGCTAAAGTGAGGAAAAAAATTGAAAAGATCCCTAAAAGTTTTAAATATTATACTCGTTTTTAATGTCCTGCTATGTTATAATTTATTTACTGAGGCATTCTTTATTAGAAAAAGGCCTTTTGTACGTTTGATTTAAGTTAAGTTTATTAGAGTATTATTTTTTTTTTTTTAATTTGCGTAATCTGTCATGCATATGGCAATTATTAAAAAGCATGTCTTATAAAGCATGTCTACTACCATTTCGAACTCTGCCTGATTTATTCTTTTACAGAAACATTTAGAAAGTAATATTTCATGAATTTAAATGCATAGTTACTATATTTTTTAATACAAGCGACAAAATAAGAAAGAAAAAAATTTAATGTCCAAATTTTTTCATGAATGTAAAAAATATATCAGAAATTTGCTTCCAAACCTCCTTTTTGCTCCACCAACTACTCCACCACTTCCAGAAACCCCTAAAAGTAATAAATAATATTGTTTAGTTACATTGTTTACGTATATTAATGACAAAAATACTGACGATATACACGAATATATATTTATATATAATTTACTAACTCTGTCATACAATTAACTAACATAAAAAAGCTTTTTATTGTATTTCCAATTGTTACTCCATCAAATGCTCCAGAAACGAAAGTTACTTGAATAATTTTATAAAAACGTTTAATCTACAGTATATGATGATTCAAAAACTAATGGGCAGAATTTTAAAGAGTGATTGACATATAAGCAAGACATTTTCGTCAAATAGCTCCTAAACATGAAAACGACTCCTTGAACTAACGACACCTTAACGTCGAAAAAGCCTTAATTGTGCATATAATCAAATGAGACTGCTTTATATATCTGAATCTATCTGGAATTTCAACGATTAAATTAAAATTGTTATGAGATATAATAAATATCCACTTTATGTTAAATCTTAATCCAGGTATAAAGAGGGCACTGAAATTGTTCCGGAAAGCTGTTGAGTACGAAACGGACTGCCGTCATACAGCCGACACATGATCCTAGATGCCATTTCTTTTGATAGCCATCCTACTACTGTGTAAAAAAGTATGACCAATTTCAATTTAAAACTGCCGCTGCTTATGGGATTTCAATTTTTTTTTCTTTTTAGATTTCTTGCACTGTCCTTGACATCTGTGTGAAATTTGACATCAAATTATTCATTAGTGTTTGAGTTACATTAGGTGCGCAGTAGATCTACCTCCCCGTGGTGCATCTGGTAACACTTTTCAGTGGCTAAAAAGATATACAACTTGGCATTATGTTAGATTAATGAACTCTGTTTCAGCATGTATTCTCTGGTCTTTTTTATTTTTCGTTGTTCTTTCGTTTTTTTTTTGCTGTAACTGTTCATAATCTGCCATTGGAAATAAAAAAGAAAAATGTTTGAGTTACGCTTGGTGTTGTGAGACGATAAAATGGATCCCGGCGATTTTTGAAATGTCTGAATTAATTGAGCAAGAACTTTTATTACATTTTGTTTGCGGAAAAGTATAGAATTCGCAGAAGGCATTCGGTGAGCATTTCTATATCGGAAAGAAATGTTTAGAAGTGGTATAAACAGTCCAAAGGCGCAGGCAACTCGTTGAAGACGAAGAGCGCTCTGCCGACTATCAACCTGAACCAACGAAACCTCACATCCAAAATAATTAAAGATTTGGTTCTGCAATTAGAGACCTTGCTAATGATATTGGAATTTCAAAAGGATCGGTCAATTAAAATTTGGGCCCCAAACGCGTCACATCTCAATTGGTACCGAAAACCCTGAATGCGCCAGTTCAAACTGCATTGACTCTTTCGAGATCCTTTCACTAAAAATGAAACCTATATTGTGAGCATATAAAAATATAAAACCCATATAAAAATGAAACCCACCTGTACTAGCATCTGCCCCTGCAATACCACCTGGAACACAGATTGGAACATTAATAGATTACGTTTCGTATACTATTTCATACTAAAGCTAGAATTATTAAAAATGGAAAAAATTACAGAATTATTTCAGAAAGTCAAAATAACAAGTTACCAAGTGATCCCCTTAGTCCAGCTCCCCTGATATTCCTGCCCCTGCACGATCACCTGCCCCTGCAGAACCACCTAGAATGCAAAGAGAACATCAATAGATTACGTTTTTGTATATTAAGGATAAATTTATTTTTAATAAATTTTAGAATTTGCCATCTCTCGAAACTATTAAAAAAAGTTATATAGTGATATACGCATCGCCTTTTGTTTGACCATTTTCAATAATAGGAAAAAACTGACAGAATTATCTCAAAATAACAACTTACCAAGTGATCCACTTAGTCCAGCTCCACCTGATATTCCTGCACCTGCACTACCACCTGCCCCCTGCAGCACCACCTAGAATGAAAAAGAGAACATCAATAGATTACGTTTCGTATATTAAGGATAAATTTATTTTAATAAATTTTAGAATTTGCCATCTCTCGAAACTATTAAAAAAGTTATATAGTGATATACCCGTCGTTCTTTGTTTGACAATTTTCAAAAATTGGAAAAACTGACAGAATTATCTCAAAAATGCCAAAATAACAACTTACCAAGCGATCCACTTAGTCCAGCTCCACCTGATATTCCTGCACCTGCACTACCACCTTGCAGCACCACCTAGAATGCAAAGAGAACATCAATAGATTACGTTTCGTATATTAAGGATAAATTTATTTTAATAAATTTTAGAATTTGCCATCTCTCGGAACTATTATAAAAAGTTATGTAGTGATATACCAATCGGCTTTGTTTGACCATTTTTCAATAATTGGAAAACTGACAGAATTATCACAAAAAATGTCAAAATAACGACTTACCAAGTGACCCACTTAGTCCAGCTCCCCGCTCGCTGCACCTGAGGTTTCTGACCCTCCACTAGCATCTGCCCCTGCGGAACCACCTAGAATCCAAATCAATAGATTACGTTTCGTATACTATTGCACCTTAAGGCTAAATTTATTTAAAAAAAGTTTAGAATGTGCCATCTCTGGAAATTATTGAAAAAATTATTGAGTGATATACCAATCAACTCTGTCTGGCCATTTTCACTACTTAATTTCTAACTATTTCTGTCCTTATATCAATACCTAGAGCAAATGAGAAAGATAGTGTCTCATATACAAGTAAACTTTTACATCTATTTGTTAAAATAAACTTTCTCAACACTTAAACTCATATACCATCTTTCTGCTTTTTCAGAAAATAGAAAGGAGATAGAAAAAGAAGTAATATAAATAGTTTTATAATTGGAAAAATTTACTGAATTATCTTAAAAATTTCAAAATAACATCTTACCAAGCGATCCACTTAGTCCAGCTCCACCGCCTGCTGCACCTGATATTCCTGCCCCAGCGCTACCACCTGCCCCTGCAGTACCGCCCGCCCCTGCGCTCCACCACCCTGCCCCTGCAGTACCGCCTGCCCCTGCACTAGCATCTGCCCCTGCTGTACCACCTGTAATGCAAATGGGAAAATTTATAGATTTGGTTTCGTGTACAATTTCAGATTAAATCTAAATTTATTTTAATAAATTTTAGAATTTGCCATCTATCGAAACTATTACAAAAAATTATGGTCTAAAATACCAATCGCCTTTGTTTGGCCCTTTTCACTACTTAATTCACTAACTACTCCTGTCCTTTATCAATAACTGGGAGAGAGCAAATGAGAAAACTAACAAATAGTGTCCCATATACATTTAAACTTTTACATCATCTCAACACTTAAACTCATATACCCTCTTTTTTACTTTTTCAGAAAATAGAAATAAGATAGAAAGCAAGTCATATAAACAGTTTTACTCTTTAAAAATTTACAGAATCATCTCAAAAATGTCAAAACACCTTACCAAGCGATCCACTTAGTCCAGCTCTACCGCCTACTGCACCTGATATTCCAGTCTCTGCAGTACCGCCTGCCCCCTGCACTAAGCATCTTTGTGCTGTACCACCTGTAATGCAAATGGGAAAATTTAGAGATTTGGTTTCGTGTAAAATTTCTAGATTAAATCTAAATTTATTTTAATAAATTTTAGAATTTGCCATCTATCGAAACTATTACAAAAATTATGGTCTAAAATACCAATCGACTTTGTTGGGCCCTTTTCACTACTTAATTTTAACTATTATTCCTGTCCTTATATCATAACTCAGAGAGCAAATGAGAAAACTAACAAATAGTGTCTCATATACATTTAAACTTTTACATCATCTCAACAGTATTAAACTAAGATGACCCTCATTTTTCTACTTTTTCAGAAAATAGAAATAAGATAGAAAGCAAGTCATATAAACAGTTTTATAATTGGAAAAATTTACAGAATCATCTCAAAAATGTCAAAAATAACACCTTACCAAGCGATCCACTTAGTCAAGCTCTACCGCCTACTGCCTGCACCTGATATTATTCCTGTCTCCTGCACTACCATCTGCCCCCTTTGCACAGCATCTGCCCCTGCAGTACCACCTGTAATGCAAATGGGAACATTAATAGATTAGGTTTCGTATACTATTTCATATTAAATCTAAATTTATTTTAATAAATGTTAAAATTTGCCATCTATCGAAACTATTACAAAAATTATGGTCTGAAATACCAATCTCCTTTGCTTGGCCCTTTTCACTACTTTAATTCACTAACTATTCTTGTCCTTATATCACTACCTGAGAGCAAATGAGATAAGTAACAGATAGTGTCTCACATACCATCTAAACTTTAACCTCATCTCATCACTTAAACTCATATACCCTCTTTCTACTTTTTCAGAAAATAGAAAAAGATAGAAAGCAAGTCATATAAACAGTTTTATGAAAGGAAAAATTTACAGAATTATCTAAAAAATGTCAAAATAATAAATTACCAAGTGATCCACTTAGTCCAGCTCTACTATGGCTGCTGCACTGATATTAATGCCCCTGCACTACCATCTGCCCCTGATGTACCACCTGTAATGCAAATGGGAACATTAATAGATAAAGTTTCGTATACTATTTCAGATTACATCTGAATTTATTGTAATAAATTTTAGGATTTACCATTCTCTTGAAATTATTAAAAAAAATTATGGATTGAAATACCAATCGCCACTGATTGGCCATTTTCATTACATTTTAATGCATTAACTATTCCTGTCCTTATATCAATATCTAGAGAGCAAATGAGAAAACTAACAGATAGTGTCTCATATACATTTAAACTTCTACATCATCTCATCACTTAAACTCATATACCCTCTTTTTTACTTTCTCAGAAAATAGAAATAAGATAGAAAGCAAGTCATATAAACAGTTTTTATAAAAGGAAAAATTTACAGAATTATCTCAAAATGTCAAAATAACATCTTACCAAGCGATCCACTTAGTCCAGCTCCATCGCCTGCTGCACCTGATATTCCTGCCCCTGCACTAGCATCTGCCCCTGCTGTTCCACCTGTAATGCAAATGGGAACATTAATAGATTAGGTTTCGTATACTATTTCTGATTAAATCTGAATTTATTGTAATAAATTTTAGGATTTACCATTCTCTTGAAACTATTAAAAATTATGGATTGAAATACCAATCAGCTCTGATTGGTCATTTTCATTACTTAATGCATTAACTATTCCTGTCCTTATATATCTCCCTAGAGAGCAAATGATATAAGTAACAGATACTGTCTCATATACCATCTAAACTTTTACATCATCTCATCACTTAAACACATGTACGATCTTTCTACTTTTTCAGAAAATATAAATAAGATAGAAAACAAGTAATATAAACAGTTTTATAAAAGGAAAAATTTACAGAATTATCTCAAAAATGTCAAAACAACATCTTACCAAGCGATCCACTTAGTCCAGCTCCAGCGCCTGCTGCACCTGATATTCCTGCCCCTGCGCTACCACCCGCCCCTGCAGTACCGCCTGCCCCCTGCACTAGCATCTGCCCCTGCTGTACCACCTGTAATGCAAATGGAAACATTAATAGATTAGGTTTCGTATACTACTTCAGATTAAATCTAAATTTATTTTAATAAATTTTAGAATTTGCCATCTATCGAAACTATTACAAAAATTATGGTCTGAAATAATCGCCTTTGTTTGGTCATTTTCACTACTTAATTCACTAACTATTCCTGTCCTTATATCACTACCTAGAGAGCAAATGAGATAAGTAACAGATAGTGTCTCACATACCATCTAAACTTTAACCTCATCTCATCACTTAAACTCATATACCCTCTTTTCTACTTTTTCAGAAAATAGAAAAAAAGATAGAAAAGCAAGTAATAGAAATAGTTTTATAATTGGAAAAATGTATAGAATTATCTCAAAAATGTCAAAAATAACAACTTACCAAGTGATCCACTTAGTCCAGCTCCAACGCCTGCTGCACCTGATATTCCGGCCCCTGCACTACCATCTGCCCCTGCACTACCATCTGCCCCCCTGCACTAGCATCTGCCCCTGCAGTACCACCTGTCCCGTAGCAGCACCTGGAATGCAAATAGGAACATTAATATATTAGGTTTCGTATTCTATTTCAGATTAAATCTGAATTTATTTTAATAAATTTTTAGGATTTGCCATCTCTCGAAACTATTAAAAATTATGGTGAAATACCAATCGCCTCTGTATGCCCATTTGCATTAGTTAATTTACTAACTATTCCTGTCTTTATATCACTATTTGATAGCAAATGTGAAAAACAGATCCTGTCTCATATACCATATAAACTTTTACATCATCTCATCATTTAAAGTAATATACCATCTTTCTAATTTTTCAGAAAATATAAATAAGATAGAGAACAAGTAATATAAATAATTTTATAAATGGAAAAATTTACAGAATTATCTCAAAAATGCCAGCATAACAACTTACCAAGGTATCCACCTAGTCCAGCTCCACCTGATATTCCTGCCCCTGCAGAACCACCTAGAAGGCAAACGAGAACATTAATTCATTACGTTTCGTATACTATTGCATATTAATGCTATATATAATGTAATAAATTTTTAGAATTTGCCATTCAGAAAATAGAAATAAGATAGAAAATTAATAATATAAATTGTTTTAAAATTCGAAAAAATTTACAGAATTATATCAAAAATGTCAAAATAACAACTACCAAGTGATCCACTTAGTCCAGTTCCCCGCCTGCTGCACCTGATATTCCTGCCCCTGCGCTACCATCTGCCCCTGCAGTACCACCTGTAACGCAAATGGCAACATTAATAGATTAGGTTCCTATACTATTTCATATTAAAATTATATACATTTTAATAAATTTTAGAATTTGCCAACACTTAAAACTATTAAAAAAAAAATTAAATTATGATTTACCGTTAACTGTGTGAAAAAGGGTATGTTGCCGATTTGAGGGGTTGTAAAAATTCCCAATAAATGTAAATTCCAATATACAAGCAACTCTTTCGAAAATTTATTTTACCAGATAGGTTTCGGCTAATTGAAGTTTTGCTGCAGCACTCAAAAATTCTTGTCCACAAACTACTAATATCCCTGGTTATTATCTCCGAAACAAATCTTCCATCCTCAAAGCCGATTGAATTCATTAATAAGTGTTCATGGTATCCAAATTTTTCAAAAATCTTGCTATCTGATGCGAAAATTTCTCTCTATATTTACTAATCTGGAGGGTCTTGATGGTCTTATCCAAAAATAAGTACTGCTTAAACTGAAGCAGATAAACTTCAGGCATTTGTTAATAGCGTGGCGTCTCAATCTCTTCCAAATACTTCGTAATGATTCAATCGGCTACTTTGCTTTTTATTTGCTATGGAATATGCTTTTAGTTTAAAAAATAAATGTTTTTCTTAATAACTGTAACCTAGATATTGTACTACTACAGGAAACGCTTTTTAAAATCTGATCATT
Organism: Caerostris extrusa; assembly: GCA_021605095.1. NCBI lineage: Eukaryota > Metazoa > Arthropoda > Arachnida > Araneae > Araneidae > Caerostris > Caerostris extrusa. Next base: position 61,406 of record BPLR01017500.1, read on the forward strand.
CACCTAACTTTTCTGGTTACATTTTCTATCGCAATGACGGACCACATAGTCCTGTGTCTGGTGGCACTGGTATTTTAATAAAGAATACTATTCCCACACACTCATGTTCCCCCTCCAATTCTCCATGCAATTAAAACTATAGTTATATCTCTCAATTTTCCAAATTTCAATTTTCCAAATTTCCAATTTTCCAAATTTCCTCAATTTTCCAAATTTCCTCAATTTTCCATTTTTACTATTGCATCTGTTTATGTTCCAAATAATGTTGCTTCCTCTAATTTCATTCAGGATCTAAATGTTCTTTTTTTCCTATAGTAGTAGCACCATTTCGGCTGGTGATTTTAATGCTAGACACACACTCAGCGGGGTTTTTATAATAGAAATAATACTGGTAGACAATTAGCTGCTTATGCTCATAACTCTGTTTTTGATATTCTAACTCCTAACACTCCTACAAGATTTAGTAATTATTCTGCCTCTACTATTGACATTGCAGTCACGAAAGTATTTTTTAATACACTGTTCCCTCTTAATGAGATTTCCTTAGATCATAATCCTGTAATTATTCTAATTTAATTTCCTTAACCTAATATCTCTTGTTAACAGCAATGTTAGAACTTTTGTTGGACTAAATTTTCTTCTTTAAATGACTTTAATTTTAATTCTTGCTCACAAACTTAACAATTCTGCTGAAATTGATGACGCTACTGAAAATATGACGAAATTAATTACTGGTGCTTCACAAGAAAACAAATTTCCTTAGTTTTCTTTTCCTCCACACATTAAAACCTTAATCACTAACTGTAATCATGCACGTAAAAACGGGCAAATCCTGATCCACAAATATAACCACTCGCAGACTTTAATATAATTATGAAACTTTGTCCCAGGACTTTTAAACGTAAACGTTCTCACATTAGAACCCTAGGCTCTAACAAACTGGCCACCACCACTGACAGTCAAAAAGCGGAGGTTTTAGCTGACAACCTTCAGGAACAGTTTCTTGAAAACAACATTCATAATCATGATACAGAAAATCTCGTTGAGTCCACTATAATTAATTTTATTAATACTTGTCAAGTCTCTGAAATTCCTATCACTAAAGCATCTTTCTTTATTAATTGTATTTCCTCACTGAAAATTAACAAAACTCCTGGCATAAATAAAATTACTAATAAAATGTTAAAAGACCTTCCTTTCAAAATTATACTTGAGATATGTAAAATTACTGATTCTATTGTTCATACTGGTTACTATTCTAGGTCTTGGAAAACAGCTAGAATTCTCCCAATTCTTAAACCTGGAAAGAATCCTACTTCTCCTGTTAATTACAGATCAATTTCTTTGCTCTCTTCTATTAGTAAACTAATTGAAAATGTCATCCTGAACCTCCTTAAAAGTGAGTCAAATCAAAAGAACCTTCTCATCCCACAGCAATTTGGATTTACCGAAAACTTTCTATAACTCATCAGCTCTACAAACTCACAGAAACTATTGCTGAAGGATTTGCCTGGAAATATGAAACTGCTGCAAATTTTCTTGATGTGGCCAAGGCTTTTGATAGAGTCTGGGTAAATGGATTGATTTACAAACTCATTTCTTACAATTTCTCTCCTTATTTGATTCAAGTAATTCGTAACTATCTTTCAGACAGACACTTTATTGTCACAGTAGGGAATATTGATTCCTCAATTCGTGATATCCACGCTGGTGTGTCCCAGGGCTCCATTCTAGCTCCTTTCATCTATAATATCTTTATCAACGATATTCCACGAAAGAACAATATCAAAATTAGTCTGTATGCTGACGACACTGCAATCTTAACGCAATGCCGAAAAACTTGCACTATCCAGGAAAATTTGCAAAAATTATATCATTGATTTAGAAAAATGACTCATTAACTGGAAGATAAAATTAAATGTAGACAAGACTGAAGCAGTTCTTTTCACTTGCAAAAATCCTATAACCCTCCTAATATTAAAATATATAATAATTATATCACCTGGTCTAAAGAAACTAAGTACTTAGGAATTATTCTTGATAGTAAACTTAACTACAGATCTCATATCTACAACCTTAGAAATAAATTCAATACTCAATTTAGAATTCTATATCCTTTAATCAATAGAAATTCAGCTTTACCTCTTAATCTCAAAATTCTAATATATCTCTCTTATCTTCGTCCAGTATTAGCTTATGCAAGCCCAGTTTGGGGTTCTGTTGCACGTACAAATTTTGAAATTATTCAAAGGCTTGAGAACAAAACTCTCAGAATGTTAACGAATTCACCCTGGTACTTTCGTAATGATGATATTAGACGAACTCTCTCGATTCCAAGTTTAAGACAATTTGTTCACAAAATTTCTACTAAATTCTGCATAATGATATGCGAAACATCAATAACCCTTTATTAAATATCCTACAAAATTACGATTACGATATTTCTTCCTGCAAACATAGCAAATATTTTAAATTACGCACTGTTCTAAATATTTAAAATTAATTCCTTACAACTGCCTAGATGAAAAAAGTGATTTGCTAATCTCTCAAGAAGCGTGCTTTATATACGGTAGTCGCAAATGGGCAATTTCCGCACGATTTTGAAATGGACGTGACTTAATTTTCTGATTGAAGTACATTTATAATACTGTTAATATTTCCTAAAGGTCTACTAGGTTTTGCATTCCCTAGTGTGCTGTGATAATTACTAAATTTAATTGTTTAATGTTTTATGCTTATTATTTCACGAATACTATTCAATAAATTTGAAAATTCATAATAGTAATTGCTTATTAGTCCATTTGAAAATACACTTTGAAACTTAATGGTAGTAATTTACATTAAAATTTAATAATAATTTAACAGTTGTCACAGTAACTGATACACTATTTTCTGTACATATATTCTCTGTACTTCTGTACACAAAGTACTAATTTCAATTTAAACGGAAATTTTATTCAATCAGATAAACATTTGGTAACATACATACATACATATACACATATACATATACACATATACATATACACATATACATATACACATATACATATACACATATACATATACACATATACATATACACATATACATATATATATATATACGTGTGTGTGTGTGTGTGTGTGTGTGTGCGTTTGTATATATTTATATATATATAGTTATTTACTCTCACGAAATTAATTATTTTCTTCCGAAATATCACTGCAGATATATCAGAACACACAAAATTTATCTCGAAATGAGTGAACAATTTTCAAATATTATTACAAAAAGGAAAAATATTTTTTCCCTTAATACTTATACATTTTTTGGAAATCGCTAGTTGTTTTATGCAATGAATTAGAATAGATTTCTAATTAATTTGTATTAGAATTTTATGTATTGAATCAAAAATTAATGATAACAAAAATAAAATATTAATTCTAGTTCTGAATTCATTTCTAACTATGACTTTCACAGTAATACTTAATAAACAGATAAATAATAAAAATAGATATTTTGTCTAAGACATCACAAAGAATAAGAAAAAAAAAAAAAAAAAGAAAACAATAAACTCTTTTAGGTAACTTCTGCAATTAACTTTAATTAAGTAACTTTAACTTTTTAATTAAGTAATTGTAATTTTGTTGATAAATTAAAAATTGTCCAATAGAAAACTCAGTATTGCTTAATCATGGTAGATTAATGAGTTTTTGCAAAATTAATTTTCAGTAAATGTCTTGTTTTTCCGTATTTAGATAATTGCTTTTCTGCTTAAAGAACTTTTAAGTAAAAAAAAAAAAAAATCTAATTTTGTGTAGTTTTTTTGTTGCTTTCCCCTTGTTTTTATGATTTATCAAATCCAGAATTCTTCTACTATTCATTCAACAATTCAGCAATCATTCTCCCTAAAAACGGATTTTTTTTTCGTTTTGTTAAAATCGTAAATTAAAATAAATAAAAAAAAAAAAAAAAAAACCATTCATGTTCATATATGCATTTTAATATTAAATTTATCCTGACTCGGGACTCAGTTGCAACGGGCTTCGCTGGTGAACATTAGGGTTGAGGTTAGCTGCTGTTCTGCTGGTCCGCTGGCGTAGGTAGAAGTCTGACTTCTGCTCCGTGACGCTCTTACAGTCATGAGAGACCGGGACCTACGGCTTAAAGTGGATTCTGAACCACTACAAACATCCATGCCACCGCCGGGACTCGAACTCGAAACCTGTGGCACCGAGCGCTAGACACTCGGCCATTCAGGCCCCCGCGTCAGTAATCGATAATTGCACGAACAATATGCTTTTATTGCGAAGAATGATTCATATAACAGACTAAGTGAAAAAATATTTTTATGAATAATTTTAAATGAACTTTTAAAATTTATCAATGAATAATCAATTCAAATTTATTTACTTCGTGAGCAAATTATTTTTAAAAAGACGTAATTATTACTGAATTCATATTTTAATCTAAAATCCTGCAAACATTTCCTATTTAAGTTTTTGTAATTCATATACCACCAAGGTTTAAATGAAATTAAATTCATGAATAAAAATGTTAATTCAGAAAAGGGCTATGTAGCCTGAAACATTATTACAATCAGAAATTTCTGATAAAAATATGTTTCTATAAGACTCAATGGCGTTTCTGATGTTCAGCATCTTACCTCTTGAGTCGGACTACCTGGTGGAAGTTGTCCGAGCTTTCTCCCATACGATACACAAATACTGGGTAGCCTAAAATTCTTCCCGGAAGGGACTACCCTCCTTCTTCAGTGACATGGAGCCGAGTCAGACTTCTACCTACGGATGCTCCATCACACCAAAAGCTGCTCTTTTCCCTCTATCTATGAGTAGACTACTCATTGGGTGTCTGTCCCGCACTGCAGGACACCGAGGATTGACACAGCAACAAAATTAAATTTATTTTAAAACTATACCGTTGAAGATTTTCTTCATCATTTTGTAACGATTTTCTTTCGTACCCTATGGCATTTTAATTTTTAAAAGAAATAGATGACATTTATGTTATTAATATTTTTTCTAATGCATTTTAGTAATAGATTATTCAATTCTGTATTACAACCTATACCTGTAATGCAAATTACGAGTATAAAGTTATTGCGATATTATTTTAAGTGACATATTCATTCCGAAATCTGCCAACTTTGATAAATTAGTAAACTTTTTTTTTTTTTTTAGTAAATTAGTAAACAAAGCTTCTGTAAAGATTATTTTATGATGCTGCGTAGTATGTTAAAATCAAAAATAAATCACCAAAAAAATAATTTTTACACTCTTAAATTTGAGAAAATACTTCAACTTTGAAACAAATTATGGAACTTACGTACTAACGGTACCTAGGCGACAGACTTGGCGTTTTTATGTGTCGCCAATGGAACCCCTGCAGATTTGGCGGTTTTTCAGTGGCGCCAATACAGTAACCCCTGCAGATTTGGCGCTTTTTAATGGCGGCAATCTTAACGGCTGTAGATTTGCTGAGTTTCGAAGCCATATTGTTGTGATACGAAAATGCGTATTTGGGATTTGCCAGAAACGGAGCACGATGCAATTTTATTTTTCTAGGAGCGAAATATTTTACCAAAACAACGAAAATGTCCCAATTCCCATGACATGAAACTTTATTTTGGTGAACGTAAGTTTTGGAAATGTAATTTCAGTCAGTGTGCTCATCGTGTGGGATTCCGAAAAGACAACTGGTTTGAAGGAAGCAGAATTCCATTTCGTACAGCTTTGAGATTCATATACTGCTGGTGCGAGGAGTTGACGTCGATTAAATGTTGTGAAAAGCAACTTGATATATCGGATAAAACTGTTATAGATTGGAACAATTACATGCGTGAATTATGTGTCTTGGATATGGTGAATAAACCAAAAAAAAAAAAAAAGGTAGGTGGACCAGATTGCATTGTGGAAATTGATGAAAGTTTGTTTACTAAACGTAAAAGTCGTTGTGGTCGGCATTTTTAAATCGTTTTGATTTTAAATGAAGTGTTTTATATATTTTATTGTTTTGATTTTAAATGAAGTGTTTTATATATTTTATTGTTTTGAATAAAAATATTTTGAAAGCGTTTTGAATGTTTTTTATGTGGATTGGCGCCACTTAAAACCGCCAAATCTGTAGCGGCGGTTGGCGCGTTTTCACTAATTGTCGCCAAGGTACCGTTAGTACGTAAGTACCCAAATAATTTTTATTGAAACGATGATGATAAGATAGCATGTATAAACTTATTCCATAGAGAGGAGTGGTCAACCCAAATAATGTTGCAGGCCACTTTGAAATACAACATAACTCCGCGGACAGCATATAAAATTATATATCCTCTAGGGATTGCAATATCGGACCAAAAGTTCAATACCGGTATTCGGTATTTTTAGATCTTAATACCGGTAGTACAAATTTTAGAAAAATGAAGAAAACACAGGTGTTTTTTTTTTGTTTTATTTGCCAATTTTATTAGAGAATGTAAATATCACAAAAAATTTGTAACTTATAAATTATAACAGTATATAATGAATCACAAAAAAGTAAAGGAACATCTTATGTAATTAAATCACAAAAAGTGTAAATATCACTATTCAATCTGTGGTACTATTACAAATTTTTGAAATGTGATCTTAAAAAACATAATGCATCAATTGCACTATCATTAAGCCTGGAACGTAATTTTGTGCAAAAATTACCAGCTGTCGAAAACGCTCTTTTAGCATCTACACTAGTGGGTGGTACTGTTAGCAATGCGCGATATACCTTTTCCAAATATTTACCTCTAAATGCCTCCTCTTCAAATAAAACTATTTCTCGTCTGATTGTTTTGGATATAGCTGATTTCTGTATTGTATTTTGGTTGTTGAAATTTGTTTAGTTGTCGCTAATTCTAATCTTTATTCAAGAGACAATTCCTTTTCACTATCGACAGTAGTGTCATCATAATCTTCGATAACTGTACCGAATTCTTCTGAATGGGGATAGGTTTGTGGAGAATAGAATAAGAATAAGAATTTGTTATAGAATAAGAATTTTCCCAGATAAGAATTCTTTCACAGATAAGAATTCTAAATTTCTAGTAAATACCGAAAAACCGGTATTTAAACTTGTGAATACCGGTATTACAAAATTGTACAAATGGCTCAAAATACCGGTATTCGGTATATCGGTATTGCAATCCCTAATATCACCTTATTAGACTATTTTTCGAGTATAGACATTTTTTAGAGTGAAAAATTGAAACAGAATGATTTATTACTTTTTTGTGTTTACTATTATTCTTACATGTAAACATAGAAAACATAATAATAATGATACCAAATGTACACTGTAAAGAAATATATATAACCCTAAAAATGAAATTTAAAAAAAAAAATCTATAAATATAAACGAAATTAAAAAAAATGAAATCATTAAAAATATTTATTTACTAGTGCGGTATTTGTTTCTCCACACTTTAGTTTTTGCAAATCGATTTCAGTTTGGATATTACATCTTAGACCGGGACCTACGGCTTAAAGTGGGTTCCGATCCACTACAAACATCCATAACACGGCCGGGACTCCAACCCGAAACCCTTGGCACCGAGCGCCAGAGCGCTAGACACTCTGCCATTCAGGCCCATTATGAGTTATTATTCTTGCATGTAAATATAGATAATGTAATAATAACGATACTAAACGCACATTGTAAAGAAATATATAACACAAAAATAATATATATATATATATAAATGAAATAAAAAAAATGAAATCATTCAAAAATATATATATTGCTAGTGCAATATTTATTTCTCCGCTCTTTCATTTAGCTTTTGCATATCATTATCAATTTGGGTATTTGCACATCGTAATGGGTGTTGCAGGTTAACGTCCGTTATGTTTGAGCGTGTTTTGTGTTTGGTCAGTTTCATTTTCGGAAGAAAAAAAGACGATTCGCAGGTGTAAGTTGTAAGTGAACCAAAAACGCTAACTTCAACTAAGAGTCTTGTTTGCTCTATTATCAACAATCAACTGTGCGTATCTAGGGACAGTCACTGAGGTCACTTAAAGTGAAATATAGAACCTGTTATATAAGATGTTCCAAAATACACACGCATCATGAGTTCGCAGAATATAATTTAATTATTCAGTGAACTCATAAATGAAACAGGCACTTGTCATATATTCGAGAGAATATTATTTTTAAATCAAAGTTAATTTTTCTCACAATTTAGGCAGTTCATTTTTGTGTAGATGGATGCACAGATAATGTGTGTTTTTCAATACGTTGGTTTTCACTACTTTGGCCATTATGAAATATATATATTTTGTAAAAAGTAGTATATCTCAAGAGTATATCTTCTAGTATATCTCAAGAGCATATATCTAGTGTAGCATATCTTCTTCTTCGTTGATGCAACAGTTGGCACTTCAATAGCTTCCATAGTGGACCAGGGCCACTATGGAAATATGGAGTTTTATTTGCTTGGCCTCATTTTTTGATAACCTCACGGACCCTTAACCAGGATAATGTCATGTTCACATGATAATAATTAGTTGTATAGCACTTTTAAATTAGAAGATTCGTATTTAATGTTACTACTACTTGTAGTTTAAAATTGCATTATAAAGAGCATTGCATGTATAAACTTTATAAAAAAAAAAGATACTTTTGATACACTTTTTTGATAAATACATCATAATTTTTATATTACATTAAATTATTTTTACAAATCATTTCTGGGCGATTTTATAATATTATAAACTTCATTTATTGAAATTTATTTAAAAAGCTAGAAAAAATTTAATTTCTGGTAACAGTTTATAATTATATCATAATGTTTATAATCGAATTGATATTTATACAAAAAAACAAGTAATATATATATAAAAAAAAAAAAAAAAATTTTAATGTCAGTTCCTACTTTTTTTTTTCACTCTATTGTAGAATAATTTTACTTGTTTAAGAATTGTTGAATAATATTGTAGAATAATTTCACTCTATTTATAATAATTTTCATTCATTTTTTTTAAGTTTATCTGGCGCCATCTATTGGTAGATATATGCAACTGAAATGTAAAAAAAACTAAAATTATTACATTAAATTTAATTACTCAATTAATATTTGAAAAACATCTAGTGTCATCCACTACGAGTTAAAAAAATGTATTTGAACTTGAGTGAATGAATAAAAAGTATTTTATGCACGATTGAAATTTGAACAAGATATATATAGGGAGAGTGTGAGCTAATAGAAGGAATTGAATAACATTGGCTTTATTGTAATATATGTTTATATACAGATCGCACAATCATTAAGATGAAACATACATAAAACAATCGATACGAAAAATCATAATAAATGTCAGTAAAAATTAGCTTGTCCTGCCAAAGTATATTCCGTATTTGCTTTGTTTGCTTTTCTGGCAAAATCTTCAGAATAAATATTTTCAATTTCCCCGCCATATTCTGCTGGCAATGCTGAGCGAGGAAAATAGTCATGTAACTCTTCTGGACTTGAATGGATAAAAATCTGCAAGAAACGAAAAGTCATTATATAGATCAGGGGTCTCCAAACTACGGCTCGCGCCCCAAATCCACCCCGCCAATGTCATCAATCCGGCCCGTGACTGCGAATAGCTTATTGTTGCTGTAATAAGTTGGATAAAAAACACAGAATGATAATAACTCGGTTTTATTGACTTGCTAGGTAAAGCTTGATGGCAAGCATAATACGCAGAAAATTTAACTTAAGCATAACAACTAACAAATAATTGAAATGAATCCCACTAACATTATAAACCAGTGAACAACCCGCGGTTACCTCGGTAGTTATACCTACCTATTTCCGCTTTTAACCACTAGATGTCGTCAAGTGTGACGGTCGTATCGATACACACAATAGTAATTGTAGTAATTGAACCAGCGAATTTAGCAAGCGTATGCTCGCTCAGAGCGCATACTGGCGACTATTCTAGAAATGATAGATAATGACAGAAAAATTAAAACGGTTTTGGCCTTGGTACTTACTGGAGTAAACAGTATGGCCCCTAGGGGTGGAAAGTTTGGAGACCCCTGATATAGATCATGCAATTTTTCGTTTGTCTTTCAGGGGGATAATTTAAGGGTAAAAATATTTTGCATTTGCTTGTAGTAGGGGGAAAACTCCGAAAACACACAAAATGTCTATGCAAGACGCTTACTCCTGTTGGTTAAATTGCCGTAGTCTTCCCGTCCCTGAAAGCAGTGACTGCAACGATAGTTTCCAGTGGATCTAAACCTGAGCTGAACCTATATGCTAACGTTAAACTGTGGGTCCCGGTCTGTTTAGCCTAAAGTGTGCAAAAAATGAGCAGTGACTGCAACGATAGTTTCCAGTGGTTCTAAACCTGAGCTGAACCTATATGCTAACGTCAAACTGTAGGTCCCGGTCTGTTTAGCCTAAAGTGTGCACAAATGACCGTAGAGCGACAAACCAAACCTCTATATGCCAACAGCACAGTGCCATAGTTCGTACAAGAAAACAAAATTAATCAAATAACTATTTATATTTCAGTAGAGGATCTGATGGTCGAGTGACTGGTGCTCGGTGCCTTAGGCTTCGGGCTCGAGTCCCAGTGGTGCCATGGATGTTTGTTAGGAATCCACTTAAAACCTTAGCTCTAGGTCTAATATGACTGAAGAGTTGAGAATAGGGCTGGCAATCCTACCCCGTAAAGGAAAACATCTTCTGTCTCGAAATCTGCCAGTAGGCAGAAGGCCTTGGCCCACCATGGAGCTGTTGCGCCAATGATGATGATGATGATACTTGAGTAGATTAAAACTAGCAGGGTTTTTTTTTTCGCTCTACAGTCATTTTGTGCACACTTTAGGCTAAACAGACCGGCACTCACAGTTTAACGTGGATTTTGAACCACTCATAAACATCCATACCACGGCCAGGATTTGAAACCTGAAGCCTGTGGTACCAAAGGCCACAGCACTGTAATTGGCCATCATGCAGCGAAAGCTTGCATGATTAGAAATATCATCATACGTTATAATGTAATTTACATATTTAATTATGAAATATTCAAATGGCTCCTTTTATTTTAATGAAGGAAAACTTACAAAAAAGTCCAATCCTGTTCTCTAATTCACTAATAATTAAAAAACTAATGTCTTTTTAAACATCCGTTTATGCAAAAATGATTTTATTCAATAACTTAAATGTTTTATTACAAACTGTTATAATCTGTAGATATTAATAAACTGTGCCTTGTGACATTAAAATACTACATTATTATTATGATACATTAAAGAATTACAAAGGTTTTGTATGATGATAAATATTGATTATTTGTCATTAGGTAAAAGTTTTTTTTTTTTAATTTTAACTTTTTTAAAAATATGATTAAAATTTATGATTATGACTAAAGTGATTAAAGTTGTTATGTTAATAAAATTGGCACCATTATTAACACAATAATTTGATATGCCAATACTATTTCCTGCAGAAATGAGTTAGAATCTATAGATACTTCTCAAAAAGGCATGTTTTTTTTTATAGACAATAAGATAAGAAAAATGTATTGTTAAATCATTTCTTAGTGGGAACGGTTTAAAATGAAATGTAGTAAACGTTGAAACGAATGAGCTAGAGCCAAAATATCAGTAAATCACAAATTTTAATAACTCACTCTTTGTTTGATTTTTTCTGATACCATTAATCTTGCTACTGCCCACACTGCTTTAAGAGCAATGGAATCATACAGCAAGTGTATTTCTTTGTATCTCCCAGGAATGCAGTACTGTAAATAGAATTAAAATTACTTTATGCTTATGTACATTTCATAAATTTGAAAATATTTTATTTCAATAAATAGTTTCTTCATAAAATGCATTATAAGGAAAGAGTGCAAACTTAACACGGTAATAAAACATAAGTGCCTAATAGATCGCGCAATTTCACAGCTATTCATCATTTAAAATAATTATGCAATCAGGACATCTTAATATATATAATTCTTACGCACCTGTGCTTGTCCCTGAACTCTTCCTAAACGGCTTGACCGATTTTGATGAAATTTTGTGCGTGTGTTTGAGGGGTTCCCTGGATGGTTTAGATTGACAATTGATCCGTAGGTGGCGCTTCACTCGTTATAATTTTTCCATACGTGTGTTTGTCACTGAACACCTAAACGGCTTGACCGATTTTGATGAAATTTTTGTGTGTGTTTGACAAAACAAGGAGAATGTTTTTATGCTATCCCCTTTGTTGTAAGTCGCCACCAGATGGTGCTGCAGTATATCAACTTCTATACCGTTCAACCAATCACTATGAAAATTGGTAATAATATATATTCGAGTATGGAAAATATCCACTTTATTGTTACTTGCCATCAGAAGGTTATGTACAATGGAAAAAATGTAAACCTCAGATAACCTTCAAATTGAATAACAGTGTAATACTGAATGAGTGGAAAAAAGCTAGCGCTCGGTACCACATGTTTCGGATTCGGGTCTCGGTGGTGCCATGGATGTTTGTAGTGGTTCGAAATCCACCTTAAATCGTAGTGCTTAGTCTAATAGGCCTCTTTGGGAATAGGGCAGACTACCGTACCCCGTAAAAAGAAAACATACCCTGCCTCGAAATCTGCTAGTAGGCAGTCGGCCTTGGCCCACTATGGAAGTCAATGAAGGAGAAGAAGAAGGATTAAAAGTAAAAGTTTTTTTTAATTAAGTTCGAAACATTCCGCTTTGATGCAATTTCATTATAAGAATTGCAGTAGTTAGTATAAAGAAATAATTCCTCTGAATTGAGTTTTTATTTATCGCTCTACGGTCATTTTTTTTGCACAATTTATTCTAGTTAGACCGGGACATACAGTTTTATGTCGATTCCGAACCACTCACAAACATCCAAGCCACCGCCAGGATTCGAATATGACACCTGTTGTACCAAAGACCAGAGCGCTAGCCATCAGGCCGCTCAAACAGTTTAGTGCTTTCGTGTATTGTATTGATGCATCAAAATTTTATTAACTAAATATTAGATTAACTAGTCTGCGGAGCTGGGCTTTCGGCCTAGTGGAAGCTTCGGGACTCAAACCTGAAACCTGTGACACAGAGCGCTCTTTTTGAATTCTTTTATATTAATATTAATTTTACACAATTAAAAAAAAAAAAAGTTGCAAATGGAATTCTTACCAATGATGAGTGATACAAAAGGTGCAAAGCCTGAGGAGTGCAGTATTTGAGATGATGTATTGAAGTTCCGGAGAAATCATGAATAAATTTGAAGCCGTTGATCTGATTCATTGGATCTCGAAAAAGTTGGAGAAATGTAAACACAATTATTCGCTTAAAATCCTCAAATGACAGTTCATCTGTATTCCAAAGACCTGTTTTTTAAATTAATAGAAGGGGTTACAATTAACTCTTAAAAGAAAGTTTATTTGCTTTTTAATTTCTTATTATTGAAAAGTTGAGATAAAATATTGTTTACAAAAAGTATTTTGTAAACATTTATAAAAGATTTATTAAACACGATTTATCAAGTTTAAATGACTAATAAAAACTATTGATTTTTTTTTAAAAAAAAAGAAAGCTATTTTAGTGCATGTCATGTTCTAATCGTATTCTTGGAAAAAAAATGTGCCGTCAATCTATTTTAAATTTCATCGTTATATTTTTCATTTTATATTTCAATTGTTTTATTAACCAAAGAAGGTTTGATAACCAAATGAAGTTTTAGAAATGCTTACTACCGTGCCAAAAAAAGTAAGACCAATTTTTTTTTTTTTTTAAATCTCTTTATTTGTTCTTCCAAATTTATTTCATCGCCTTCAAAGTACAATTATGGACACAATGTAATTATGCCAACTTTTATGGTGGTTATAGAACGATATGGGTTTCATTTTTGGCGAAAAAGTCACAAAGAATCAATATAGTGTGAGCTGGCGCATTCTGTGTTTTCGGTACCAATCGAGATTTGACGTGTTTAAGGCCCAAAATGGAATTGACCGATCCTTTTGAAAATCCAACATCATTAACAAGGTCTCTAATTGTAAATTTATGGTTTACAAGCACAAAAAGCTTTAATTTTTGGACATGAGTATCGTCGGTTGAGGTTGATGGTCGACCAGAGCGCTCTTCGTCTACAACGCATTCTCTGCCTTCTTTGAACTGCTAATATCACTTGTAAACATTTCTTTCCGATATAGGAATGCTTACTGAAGGTCTTCTGTAACGTTCTATACATTTCCTCAAACAAAATGAATGCAAGTTCTTTGCTCAATTAATTCAGACATTTCAAAAAGTCACGAAGAATCAATGCAGTGTGAGCTGGCGCATTCAGGGTTTTGAGGCCCACAACATCTTTTAAAATGATATTTTGAAAATTCCAACATCATCAGTAAGGTCTTTAATTGTAAATCGATGGTTTACAAGCACAAAAAAAATTTTAATTTTTGGACATGAGCGTCGTCGTCGGTTGAGGTTGATGGTCGACCAGAGAGCTCTTCATCTTCAACGCATTCTGTGCCTTCTTTGAACTGCTAATACCACTTGTAAACATTTCTTTCCGATATAGGAATGCTCACTGAAGGTCTTCTGTAACGTTCTGCCACGTTTTCCGCAAACAAAATTGGATGGAAGTTCTTTGCTCAATTAATTCAGACATTTCAAAAATCGCCGGAATCAATTTTAGTGTCTCACAAAGCCTAGTGTAACTCAAACACTAATGAATATTTTGACGTCAACTTTCACACAGATGACAAGGACAGTGCCAGCAACCGAAAAAAAGAAACAAAATTGAAATTCCATAAGCCTCGGGAATTTTAAATTGATCTTACTTTTTGGACACAGTAGTATGTCGTCAATATGAAGTCAAGGCATGCTGTTAATGTCTGTAGTGAGGGGGAATTTTATTAAACATTCATTACCTAGTTTAGATACGATAATAGTACATCCTTCAGCACATCGTTTCGGAAGAACAGCTATGTAATGTGTTGAGATTTTAGTAGAAAAATATTCATCGGGAATGCTTTCAAATATATTGGCTTGTTTCTTTCGCAGAGAGATCAAGTTTTGAATGTGTTTGAAAGACTTTTTCACATCATATTTGTTTCTTCTTAAGTACTGAACCAGCAGATCTTCATGGAAATCTATTCTGCTTATTTTCTTGTCACCTGCTTTGTAAATAAAATACAACAGTTTTAGGTAGTTTTTAAAATTAAAAAAACAATAACTATACTCGGTTTATAGTAAGGAAAATTTGTGTATACAATGACAGTTATGAGTTAGCCAAAAGTAACAATAAATTAAACAGGAACGAAATTTTCAAATATGAAAATGAGACTAAATCCCATAATCCAAACCTATTTACAAGCTTCATAACGATTACTGAGCAAAGCAGCAAATCCCATTCATCTAACAGCAAGGATTTTAAAGATTGGGGAATATGGTCCTGGGTTGGATTCGTGCAATGGCTCTTTCTGAAGCATCCCAAATGTATCATAAGGGATTTAGATCCTCTCTATTTGACAAATATCTTTTTTTTAAGAAAATCATCCATAAACCATCTATCCCTGTGTGGCTTCACTCTAACGTTAATAAAAATTAAATCACTTAACAATTTCCCTGAAAAATTTCATTCATGAGCTTCAAGTAACATGTTTCTATAACGTTGTGCAATCACAGAGCCAGCATTAAAGACATGCAGTGGTGTATAGGCATTCATCATGATTCCTAATTACACAAAGATTCCACTTTCACTAAAAATGGCCTATCTCCTTGTGTTGAAGGGAGGGTAACAGGCCCATAGCTTTTTCCAAAAAAGATTCGTCGAGAATCAATCTGGACAGTGAATCTAAGATTCCTAAGAGATTCAGAAGATTAAGATTCCTAAACAGATTCTCTTAATCTAAGAGATCCATTATTGAGGACATAGCTCCAATGTGTTGCTGAGTTAAAAAAATGATGTACTTGGGCCCACAAGAAAAAAAATAGCTTCTCTTCTGCAATATTTTGAAGGAGACGCATACTACTGATCGCAATTTTCACAGTTAAATGTTTGTAAGCAGTTTTATCTTGAAATTATTGTTCCAGACGAAGCAGCGAAGACTGCAGAGTTTTCTAGCAATTTACTGCCACGTGCATTTAATACAACATATGCTGTGCATGTGTCGTAGCCGTTGAGTGAATTTGGACACTCTTCATGGTGATTGTATTTGCAGTTAAGAAATTGTTCCATAACCTGAATATCACTATTCAAAATCAGCTATTCTTCTAGCAATGTTCTCTTAAAACTTACCAGATACAAACATGCCGACAATTCTCCATATCCATCCATCTAAAACTATCCATCTAAAGACTGAATTATTACGTTTTGATTGTAATAATTCAGTCTTGAGTTTCAAAATAAAATGATTTGCCAACTTACTAAATCCATAACAGCTTCTCAAGGAAAGAATTGTCGTGCGATTATAACTACTTACCAGTTATATGGAGTAATACTTGATGATACAGTTAGAAAAGACTTGAAGATGTTGATGTATTTTACTGATCAGACTCTATAGACTCTATGAAAAGCTTATATTGTATCCAGATGGAAAACCCATGGGTGACATTTGTTGACAATAGAGTCTAAGACGAATACCACTATTCAAAAATCAGCTAATCTTCTAGCAAAGTCCGGTTAAAACTTATCAGATTCAAGCATGCCAACGATTCTCCATATCCATCCATCTAAAAGCTCATTTTGTTGAAATAATTCAGTCTTGCCTTACAAAAATAAAATGATTTGCCAACTTGCTAGATCCAGAACAGCTTCTCAAGAGAATAATTGTCATGCGATTATAATTACTTACCAGTTATATTGAGTAATACTTTCTGATACAGTTAAAAAGACTTGAAGATGTTGATGTATTTTAATGATCAGACTCTATGAAAAGCTTATATAAGATCCAGAAAAAATGCCCATGGGTGGCATTTGTTAACAATAAATTCTAAAATTATCTGAAATAACTTAATGTAAATTCTTCCCTAGTCCTCGAAATCCTGATAACCTTCCCCTCACGAGATTGCAGTGCTGGAAGTTTGTGAATTTTAGGATGGTGAGAGGGACTTAGTTGGCTCCATTTATCTTGTGAAAAGTGAGTTATTTCTGAAGTGTTTCTAATTTAGAAATTATTAATTCCGAAAAAGAAAAAAATTGTTATATCTGCATCAAACAACAAAATTGAAAACTGAGTTCTTTTTTCCCCCAAGAATTTCACCTTACAAAAAGATCGTGAAAATTATGGGGTGGATGCTTCATTTCATCATCAGCAGCATGAAAAAGAACACTGCAAGAAGAACTATTCCTAACTTAAATGTTGAAGAATGTAACAAAAATTATGAAAATAGTCTTTAGAAAGAACTTTGAGAAAAGCAGAAATCTTTCGTCTCAAACCTATTTAGATCCAGATGGTATTTTTATACAAAGAAAAGTTCGAAAAAGTTTACGATAGAAAATTTTGCTACCATCATGTAGTAGAAAACATATTAAATTTTGTCATGAAGTCTTGGTGTCTACTTTTCGAGAAGAATATTAGATTATAAAAGCAGAGACTACTGGCAGTCAAATCATCAGGTTCTGTCTCTGATGCAAAAAGATCTTATACAGTGGGTAAAAAGTATTGGCAATTGCCTTAATTTATTCATTTTGACAAATAAATAAAATGTAATGCAATTTTAGTTGTCGTAATTAAATACAAGACATCTTAGATATATAAAAATAGTAAAAATTTTATTTTAATTTGCATTTTCTACAATTTTTTTTTTTTCAAAAACGAAAATTTGCATGTCAAAAGTATTGGCAAAGTTTTAACTGCTATGCAAATTTTGTTACATTGAAGTCACGTGTTTCGACTGATAAGAAACTCTACGGGTATAAAGTCTGCAAAACTACTCCAAAAGTGTCTATGCATTATTTTGCGATTACTAGAAATCGAAGGAGTTGGACGTTAGTGTTAAAAACACGATTATTAGGCTCAGAAATTAAGGTTTAACTTATCGTGCTATAGGAGTGCAGTTCAATATAAGTTTATTTACTGTCAGAAGTGTTGTAAAAAAGTTCAAGGAAACAGGATCAACGGAAAATAAGACTAGAAGTAGACGACCTCGAATATTTTCTACAAGAGAAGAACGTGTCATTATTAACAAGGTTAAGAAAACCCTAAAATAAGTGCACCCCAGATAGCTAGAGATGTTGCTTTCACTTCGCAAAAAGACTTTCAGCGTACAGACTGTACGGAATGTTTTACACGAGAGAAGTTATTATGGAAGGGCAGCTAGAAAGAAACCATTCATCTCGGAAATAAATAGGAGAAAGAGGTTAGATTTCGCAAAACCCACGTTGATTTATCTGAAGAGTTTTGGAACACAGTTATTTTTTCCGACGAATCAAAGTTTAACATTTTCAGCAGTGATGGACGACGATATGTGGAGGAGGCCAAATACTGAATTGAAAAGCAACATTTAGCTGCTACTGTAAAACATGGTGGAGGCAGCGTCTTAGTTTGGGGCAGTATGGCAGCTAATGGAATTGGCAACCTGCATTTTATTGATGGTATTATGACAGCACATACATACATTGACATTTTGCGCCATAACTTAAAAATCAGTGCCCAAAATCTTGGCTTGGGAACATCATCTGTTTTTCAACAAGACAATGACCCCAAAGCATACAGCGAATCTCACCGTGAATGGCTACTCTCTACATTGCTCCTCACCAATTAAAAAACCCCGCCTCAATCGCTGCCTCACATCAATCAAATGAAAATTTTGTGGCACCTGCTGGATCTAGAAATCAAGAAACATAAAATTTCAAGTAAAGACGACCTCAAACGTTTGCTCTTGCAAAGAGTGGCACAAAATTCCCAAAGTACAACAAAGACCTTAGTTCCTCTATGAGAAATAGATTACAAGCTGTTATAGATGCAGAAGGTATGCATACAAAGTACTAAACATATACTGATTTTGTTTTCGCTCATAATTTTGCAAATTTTTTATCATGTAAATTTTTTCATGTAAATGATTTTCTCGTAGATTTTGACTAAAAAATATTTAAATGAAAATTTCGTTATATTTGTTTGTCTTTTTCTCCTTCTGTAATCGCTATGTTAAAATAAAATTTGTAAACATACTTTGTTAGCAAATATGATCATTTATAGGCAATTGCCAATACTTTTTTATCCACTGTATACAAGGTGATTTAAAAAAAGTTCCTAGCTATCATACCATTTACGAAAAACTGAATGAAATTTTGATTTAAGTATTTTTGAGCTATGCGCTCATGAATCATATGAAAAACAACAATTAAACTCTAACAGCAATGGTTACAGTGACACGATTTCAAAATTTCAAATGGCAATTGAACTTAATCTGGATAATAGAAAAGTGGATGTAACTTTTCTTTGAAGTATCAATATCCATATAAATTGGCTTGGTGAACCAAAACATTCTTTAAAAAAAATTAAAACCTTCAGATATATATATAAGCAACGTAACATACAAAAAAAAAAAACTTGATATTACTTTTCAAAAAGAACTACTTTATTTCAAATTTTGATTTTACACTCAAAGAATTGTATAAAAAAATATTGTTTATAGTTATTGTATTGCACTTTAATGCAAAATGTCAAAAAAAAAAAAAAAATTTTTTAAGTTGTGTTATAGTTGCTATTATGATTTATTATCACGGTTAACTAATCATGGTTTAATTCACATTAGTTTAAACAAAATAAGTTACAAAAAGAAAAAAAGTATATTCTGGTCGAGGAAAACAACGCACGGAAAAAAACTTGATAGGAAAAAAAATTTCAATGAACTTATTATGCAAAAATATAACATTGTAATTCTCAATAATTGGGGCTTGAATGGCCGAGTGGCTAGCCTTTCTGGCTCTCGGTACCACAGGTTTCGGGTTCGAGTCCCGGTGGTGCCATGGATGTTTTTAGTGGTTCGGAATCCACTTTTGAAACTGTAGGTCCCGGTTCAATAGGATCGTAGAGCGTTGGTGTGGGGCATTGTTACTCCGCGTCCGTGGCTTATCTTCAAGTACACGCGCTCCCTGGGTAATACAAAGCGAGTTTGCCTTAAGGCATCAAAACCAAGTTGCTCCTAAATGTTTGCCAGCTGCATTAGAGAAAAAAGAAATTCTCAATAATTTAGACCGTGGTTCTCAAAGGTTGCCCCCCTGAAGTATTCAAGAGAAATATGTGTCCAAATATAAAAATAAATATAGCTGCTCTTTTTCTTATCTATTTCCAGTTCAAAGACAACTTTCATTAAAAACAACTAACCCTTCTGGTTACTTCCATCCTTCTTTCTTCACATGGACTGTCGTCAAACAGCAATAATGTGCCAAATAATGTTTCCGAAATTGGAAAAGGTAACTTCCGTAGTTGGTTGCTAGCATCTATTTGATTTTAAATGTTAAAGAATTTCCATTGCAGCCTATGAGACTCTGCCTTTTTAAGCAGTAAGTCTGTGGAGTTGATCCTCTCGATATAGGGGCTCATTGTGAGGCGTTGTTAACTCCTGTAGTATTCTTTGTTGTGTATATGATTTATTTTGTAAGTTTTGAAAACGGATGTTACGTACATATTATTTATTTTCAAATAAATACACCCTAGTAAATGGTTAGAATCAGAATCAATTGAAGAATCAGATTCTGGATATGAACAAAAGCTAAATGCAAATCAAAAAAAACAAAATAGTGGCCTGCTCCCAAACATAATGCTAATCTTTGGTTTCACTCGGACTGGAAGAGATGATCATCCTTGCAGCTATAGCGGCTTGATGACCAATTGTCTAGCGCTCAGGCCTTTTGCACTACAGACTTCAGATTCGGAACCTGGTGGTGGGCATGGATGTTTGTTAGTGATCCGGAATCTAGGGGCCTGATGGCCGAGTGGCTAGCGCTTTGCCTCCCGGTACCATAGGTTTCGGGTTCAAATTCCGGAGGTTTGCATGGGTGTTTGTAGTGGTTCGGAATCCCCTTTAAGCCGTAAGTCTGGTCTCACATGACCGTAGAGGGTCACAGAGACCAATTAGACTTCTTCTCACCCACATCATTCCCAAACTGTAAAGGGGCAACTAACTTCTAACCACGGTGATTTGGTGTGGTGTAGTAGTAGTGGTGGTTCGGAATCCACGTTAAACTGTAGTTCCCTGTCTAATTAGCCCTGAGTGTGCACAATATGACAGTAGAGATATAAACCAAACAGCATTTGCAGCTGTGTTTGGTATGCAGATGTAAAATGGCAAATGAATTATTACTTCCTAGTAAATTTAATAAACATTTTAAAACTATACGCTCAAATTTACAAGGTTTTTTTTTTTTGTTCTAATGCAACGGGCAAACACTTAGACAGCTTGGTCTTGGATGCCTTAAGGCAAGCGCTGCACAGACGTTACTCAATTTGCATTACCCGGGGGGCGCGTGTAACTTGAAAGATAAACCACGGACGGGAGTAACACTACTCCCACAACGCTCTACGATCCTATTAGGACCGGGACCTACGGTTTTTAAAGTGGATTCGAATCACTACAAACATTCGTGGTACCGCCGGGATTCTATACGTTTCCGCAAACAAAATTGAATGCAAGTTCTTTGCTCAATTAATTCAGGCATTTCAAAAATCGCCGGAATCAATTTTAGCGTCTTAATGCAGGCGCTGCACAGACGTTACTCAATTTGCATTACCCAGGGGGCGTGTAACTTGAAGATAAGCCACGGACGTGAGTAACACTACTCCCACAACGCTCTACGATCCTATTAGGACCGGGACCTACGGTTTAAAGTGAATTCGAACCACTACAAACATCCGTGGTACCGCCGGGATTCTATACGTTTCCGCAAACAAAATTGAATGCAAGTTCTTTGCTCAATTAATTCAGGCATTTCAAAATCGCCGGAATCAATTTTAGCGTCTCACAAAGCAAAGCGTGACTCAAACACTAATGAATATTTTGACGTGCAATTTCACACAGATGTCAAGAACAGTGCCAGCAACTTAAAAAAAAAAAGATATTCCATAAGACTCGGAAATTTTAAATTGAAAAATTGGTCTTACTTTGCGGACACAGTAGCATAGTGTGCCTACAATTATTAGTAGGATTTTAATGCGTCCCGACTTCAAAAGTTTGAGAATCACTGGTCTAGTTATGTACAATCGTCAAACTTCGAAAACCACTGTTTTAGGTATTGTAATTTTTTAATACTATCTGATGAAAATATTTTTAATGTTATAATGCTACATAAATGGGTTTTAAACATTTTATTTTCCGCATTGCAAAAATTATAATTTTATCCTTGTTTACGGTAATCGATCGGTAACACGATAATTGCTAAAAAGTTTTCTTTAGTTTATCAAAAATTATTTTTGTTTTCATTTATGCATTAATTAAATAATACATAAAATCAAAAGCACTTTTAAAATAACAATTTTGCCAACGTCATAAATGTAAATTTGAAAAACTGCACAATATTAGGAAAAACATCACTTTTCAATTGTGGGTACAGGAAAAATCTAATGGCTTTATTTTACTCTTATCATTCACATAATAAGATGATAGTAAACATAACCTTGAAGACGGTAAGGTTATCTTCATGGTTATTTTTTATCTTTCAAATAAATTTCATTCATTATTCACTTATTATTCGAACCCGAAACCCGTAGCACCGAGTCGCCAGACACATTGCCATTAGGTCCAATATTTATATTACAACTACTAAATAAAAGCAATATAACTAGAGATTGCAATATCGGACAAAAAAGTTCATCACCGGCATTCGGTATTTTTTAGATCTTAATACCGGTTTTAATACTGATAGTAGAAATTTTAGAAAAAGAAAGAAAACGCAGGGTTTTTTTTTTTTTTTTTTATTTGCCAGTTTTATTAGAGAGCGTTTTTTTTTTTTGTTCTAATGCAGGTGGCAAACAATTAAACATCTTGGTCTTGGATGCCTT